>ML397806.1:0-39667 GCA_005239525.1 Nicotiana knightiana | reverse complement strand
GAGTTGTACTTCGGGAGAAGGCTACGAGCAATATTAACCTCGTCAATCAATAAACCTGATTTGAAGATTTAGGTCGAAAACTCAACGTGATTGTTTGCCAACCCATAACTCTAGAATATCAAATTACATTGAATTCGTCTTTAAGTTAGTTGTCTCTTTAATCTCTTAATTTACTATTTTAGATTAATTTTAGTTAAATATTTGTTTGAGTTTAGTTTAGTTGATAGTTAATCACAAGTCCCTGTGGGTACGATATCTGGACTTAAAATCCTATATTACTTGTCGACCACGTACACTTGCGTGTGCATTGGGAAATCAACCAACACTCTTACGCCTTCTATTTTGATTACTCTTGCCTTTGCAAGTTTGCTTTGAGTTATACCTGTTTCCTTCAATCAAAGAACAATTTGTTAGTTTAAAATGGTGGTTGGTTTTGCGGCCTTGATTTTCAACCGCTTGATCTCAGTTCTTTTGGCGAAGATCTCAACTAATTGTTTGCTTGCTGGGGATTGGGTTTCATCTCCAATCCCGGGTATCTTGGCTTTCCAGATTTTACCATGGCTATCGGTCACATGGGACTCAATATTTGAATTTATTTTTTGCCTTTGTAGGCCTTTCACTTTGCTTTTTCTTTGGATTTCCTGAGTATCAGGGAAGTTTTGGCCCCTCAAATTCTGCTGCAACGGTTAGGCGCGTGGGACTTAACCTTTTCCATCTTTACTTTGCCTTCCATCAACCTTTCATTTCTGATTTTCCTTCTAATGAGCACTTCATCTTTTCAAAATTTGCCAAGAGGGTTAACCACGTGGGACTCAACCTTTCGCTTCAATTTCCTTTATAGGCATTTTGATTTGATTTTCTCCTTTCAAGAGTTTTGCGTTTAAAGCGTCGGCCGTTGTGGCCAGTTGGGATTGACTCTATGCCCCTGATAAGGCTCGGTGCCCTTTGCATGTCGACCCGTGTCAAACGAGAACCTGGTGAATCAGTTTTGCCATATTTTTTTACCTTGCCTTAGAAACAGAGTCAGACTGAAAGGGATTGACAGAAAAACAACAAAGAAACAGAGACAATGAATTTTGACAAGAAATATCCCTTTCGGGGGAAGAGAGAAGAAGGACTTATCTGGAGTGTATGCGGCCTTTAATGAACATGACATGCGTCTTGGACTGGATGCCTGATCTATATAAACCGTCTGACTCTCAGAAATTTGTCACGACTTTTCACCTCAAGGTCGAGAAACCTTGCCCCAGACCATGTCGATATCAGTGACCAATCCTCTTTTCCTATTAGTAGTGCTCTTTTCGGGTTTTCCTCTCTCATTTCTCTTCTCGCCATCGCCCTGTAGTGCTCTTTTCGAGTTTTCACTAACAAGACTCACTCAGTTTTAGTTTCTCTACTCACCGTTGCCTTATGGTGCCCGTGTGTGTTTTCACCGATAAGACTCTCTCATTTTAATTTCTTTTCTTGCCACCGCCTTATGGTGCCCGTGTGGGTTTCCACCGATAGGACTCTCTCATTTTAATTTTCTCTCATTGCTTGTATCAGATCCCAATAGCTGTATCCTCTAATTTTGGACTTTCTTCGCCGATCTATCGGAAGGACTTGAATAGGTTTTGGGGTAAAAGGAACTATTGACTTACAACTTTGGAATTTTTCAGGCCAATCATTGCTGAATATTAACACTTTCACCAGCTTAAACTCTTGGGGGAATGTGCATTTTTATTTTGGTGTGACTGAACCCCAGGGAGAGGCTGCGTACGTATCCTTTCGGAATCAAGTCAGACGTAGTTCAGGAAAATATGTTGCTGTTTTTGTTTTGAAATACTTTTTTTTTCTTTTTCGAATGACACTTTCGAGTTCCAAAGAGGGAAATCAAAGAAGAGTAACCGACTCAAAGGGTTTGCAAAAAGGGTTAATGGTGTTTGGGTAGCGAGAATAAAAGCCTTCGTCACCTCAGTCGGAGAACATTTAATATTACACGGAGGATCAAACGTAGTACTTTTTGACTACATCTGCATTGACAGCCATTTCGGGATCATTTCCTTCGATGTCCCCTAGGTATAACATTCCTTTTGGTAGCAGTTTCCTTATGATGTATGGACCTTTCCAGTTCGGGGCGAATTTTCGTTTCTCCTCTTCGTGGTGCGGGAGGATACATCTTAAAAAAAGTTGCCCCACTTTGAAGTTCCTCGGTCGCACTTTCTTGTTGTAAGCGCGGACCATTATTTGTTGGTATAATTGCCCGTGGCACACTGCGGCCATCCTTTTCTCATCAATCAAAGTTAATTGCTCCAGTCGGGTCTTGACCCACTCATTGTCCTCAGTTTCTGCTTCGACAACAATCCGAAGGGAAGGAATTTCGAATTCTGCGGGTATTACGGATTTAGTGCCATAAACCAATAGGTAAGGGGTAGCTCCAACCGACGTGCGCACGGTCATGCGATATCCCAATAATGCAAAAGGCAGCTTTTCGTGGCATTGCCTGGATGTTTGAATCATTTTCCTGAGAATTTTCTTGATGTTTTTGTTTGCTGCTTCAACGGCGCCATTGGCTTTGGGCCGGTAAGGGGTCGAGTTACGGTGTGTGATCTGGAACTGTTCACATACCTCCCTCATCAAGTTACTATTTAGATTCGCGGCATTGTCGGTAATGATAGTTTTTGGGATACCAAAACGACAAATGATATTAGCATGCACGAAGTCCACCACTGCTTTCTTAGTGACAACTTTGAACGTGACTGCCTTGACCCATTTTGTGAAATAGTCGATAGCAACCAAAATGAATCCGTGCCCGTTTGAGGCCCTTGGCTCGATTGGCCCAATAACATCCATTCCCCAGGCAACAAACGACCAGGGTGCTGACATATGATGCAGTTCTGATGGTGGTGCATGGATTAAGTCGCCATGTATTTGACACTTATGGCACTTCCGGACGAAAGTGAAACAATATTTATCCATGGTCATCCTATAATATCCAGCCCGCAAGAGTTTCTTTGCGAGGACGTACCCATTCATGTGGGGACCGCATACTCCTGAATGCACCCCGCTCATAATCCTTTCATATTCTTTGGCGTCTACACATCTTAACAGATTTAGATCGGGAGTCCTTTTATACAGTACTTCCCCACTTAGGAAGAGACTGCTGGCGAGCCTTCAGATGGTTCTCTTTTTGTCTCTATTGGCCTGCTCTGGATATTCTTTTGTCTTCAAGAATATTTTAATATCATGATACCATGGTTGGACGTCAGGTTCTACTTCGACCGTGTTGCAATAACCATGTTTTACTTGATTTGGATCTCCAACGGGTCTATGTGAACATTACCCGGATATGGCAGCATTGCAGCCAGGGTGGCTAGCGCATCGACTAACTCATTGTGGCACCGAGGAATATATATGAACTCGATGGCTTTGAACCGCTTACTAATATCCTCCACATGCTGTCTGTAGGGAAGAAGCTTAACATCTCGAGTTTCCCACTCTCCCTGAGCCTGCTTAATGATCAAATCGTAGTCCCCCATGATCAATAACTCTTCTACATCCATGTCAATGGCCATGTTCATGCCCATTATACAAGCTTCATATTTAGCAGTATTGTTTGTGCAGAAGAAATAGAGGCGGGTCATGGTAGGTAGCGTTGTCCTGTGGGAGAAATCAAGATTGCCCCTATCCTAATACCTTTTGCATTGGCTGCTCCATCAAAGAAAATTTTCCAGGTGTCAGCGCTTTCCGAGATTACTTCGACGGAATTGACTTCTTCATCCAGAAAATAAGTGCTCAAGGGTTGGTATTCATCATCAACCGGATTTTTAGCAAAATGATCGGCCAATGCTTGAGCTTTCATTGATGTGTGAGTGACATAGACAATGTCAAATTCTGTGAGCAAGATTTTCCATTTTGCTAATCTCCCGGCGAGCATTGGCTTTTGGAATATGTACTTCAAAGGATCTAGCCTCGTGATGAGGTAAGTGGTATAAGCCAACAAATAATGTCGGAGATTCTAAGCAACCCAAGTTAGAGTGCAGCAAGTCCTTTCTAACTGAGAATACTTGGTCTCATAGCTTGTGAACTTCTTGCTTAAGTAATATATGTCCTGCTCTTTCTTCTCGATTGCATCATGCTGCCCGAGAACACACCCAAAGGAATTTTCTAGCACTGTCAGGTATAGGAACAAAGGTCTCCCCGGTTCTGGTGGGACTAACACTGGAGGATTTGACAGATATTCTTTGATCTTGTTGAAAGCGTCCTGGCACTCGTCCGTCCATTTGATGACTGCATCTTTTTTTAACAGCTTGAATATAGGATTGCATGTGGATGTCAAATGAGTGATGAACCTATTGATGTAATTCAACCTACCCAGCATACTCATGACTTCCTTCTTTTTTCTTGGGGGGTGGGAGATCCCGAATAGATTTTATCTTCGTTGGGTCCAGCTCGATGCCCCATCGACTGACTATGAATCCCAGTAATTTTTCGGATGGAACTCCCAAAGCGCATTTGGCTGGGTTTAATTTCAAATCATATTTGCGCAGGCGTTTGAAGAATTTCCTAATATGCTGCACATGGTCACTTTGGGTCCTGGATTTAATGATCACATTATCCACGTACACCTCAATCTCTTGATGCATCATGTCGTGGAATATGGCGGTCATGGAGCTTATATAAGTTTCCCCAGCGTTCTTTAAACCAAATGGCATGACCCGGTAACAGTATGTTCCCCAGGGTGTAGTGAAGGCTGTCTTTTCTACGTCCTCTTCATCCATCAACACCTGGTGATATTCGGCATACCAATCGACAAAAGACTGTAACTCATGTTTGGCACAATTGTTAACTAGGATATGTATGTTTGGTAGTGGAAAATTATCTNCGGTAGTCGACACATACTCGGACCTTTCCGTCCTTTTTAGGCACCGGAACCACATTGGCCAGCCAGGTGGTGTATTGGACCACTCGGATTACTCCAGCCTTTAGTTGTTTATTGACCTCTTCTTTGATCTTTTCACTCATGTCTGTTTTAAATTTCCTCTGCTTTTGTTGGACAGGTGGATGACCGGGGTAGGTTGGCAATTTGTGTACCACCAAGTCCACACTTAGTCCGGGCATGTCGTCGTAGGACCAAGCAAACACGTCTTTGAATTCAAATAGGAGTTGAATCAAGGCGTCCCTAGTCCTTTCATCCGTGTGGATGCTTATCATGGTTTCTCGAATCTCCTCTTCATTGTCCAAGTTAACGGGTTCTGTTTCGTTAGTTTGGCTTAGGCTTATTCTCGAATTGTTCCAATTCTTGATTTATTTCTCTAAAAGCCTCCTCTTCTTCATATTCCGGTTCATGGTTCATTATTTCAAGGTTAGACGGCGTATTAAGATCAGAGCATGAAGTCCGCAAGCATGTCATATTTTTTAAGGCCGCATTACTAGGACTGAAAAAAAAGAAAAAAGAAAAGTAAACAAAAATCAGAAAAAATAATAGACGATGAAATTTTGATTTCATTTCATTGAATTTGAAAATAGGAGGGTCTACATCAGAATTCAAAAGGAAAGAAATGAAAAACACTTGAGTTACACCCTGAAATAACTCATAGTGCAGAAAAGATGGCAAAAGCTGAACTACCGGGACTCCGGCCTGACGGGGAATAGAGTAGCCTTCCAGTTTTGCAACTTGGCGTCAGGCCCCATATACTGCACTTCAGCAGTGCTGGAGCCTTCTCCTGGTTGGATCATATGGGCCTCATACAACATCTATCTCATTGCTCCACATATTTCTTCAATTTCTTCGGCCGTGAAAGCCTCTTCCTCTTCCTCCACGTATTTTGGCTTGAAAAATGATGCGGTGATGTGTGGGATCGGCTGAGGCAATACCCAACCATTTTTCTTACGTTGGTCAACCCATTGTTCATCGTCGGGAGTAGCTTAAAACCCTATGCCAAAGAACTTTTTATTGGTAGGCAAGGTGATATGTTCTTTAATGCCTTGCAAGGACACCCCCGAGCCCTTTTCCAGGTGTGTACCCATGTTTAATCATGTCATTAGCGACCATAATTGATGCGTTTGATAGGAAGGGTTGAGGGCACGGGGTTCCTTCCTCATGTTGGTCCGCAACCACAATCTCGAAAGCCTGGTAGACTATGTGCTCGCTGCCTTCTCTTGCTTCCAGGCATGGACTGACGGGTCCCAGTAAATAGATTGCTCGTCCTCTCCATGGACCACAATTTCCTGGTCTTCATATTTGAACTTAACCATCTGGTGGAGAGTAGATGGAACTGCCCCTGCTGCATTGATCCAAGGTCTTCCCAGGAGATAATTGTAGGAAGTATCCATATCCATGACCTGGAATGTCACTTCAAAATCTACAGGGCCGACTGCCAAGACCAAATCAATCTCTCCTATCGTGTCCCTCTTGATACCATCGAATGAGCGGACGCACACATTGTTGGGCCTAATTCTCTCAGTCCCGATCTCCATTCTTTGTAGGGTCGAGAGAGGGCAAATATCAACCCCAGATCCGCCGTCCATCATAACTCTTTTCACATAGTAACCTTCACATTTAACAGTTAGGTGGAGAGCTTTGTTGTTGGCAGCCCCTTCTGGGGGCAAGTCATTCTTGCTAAATGAGATCCGGTTGACTTCAAAAAATTGTTCTGCCATTCTATCCATTTGCTCAACTGTGGTCTCGGCCGGAACATATGCTTCATTAAGTGTTTTGATCAGGATTTTCTGATGCTCGTTTGAATTTATCAGCAAAGATAGAAGTGAGACCTGAGTGGCGGACTTTCTGAGAATTCTTCTGCCTCTCCGGCACTGATCGGCCTTTTAGGTGGAAAGCGTTTCTTCTTGCTTTTGTTCAGTTCTTCCAGGTTGAGGTATTTATTTGATGAGTTTATATCACTTGTTTCCCCAGTAATTTCTTTTCCTTTATACGTCACCATCGTCTTGTTGTAATCCTAGGGGATGGCAGTAGTATTCTTCGTGGGAGTCTGCGAGGCGCGACTAATAACCACGTGCTCATTCAGCCTTTGTGAAATTATTTTCCCCCGCTCCACATACGTCCCTTTCGGAACGTACATTTTTGGGCCGTTCATCGTTGCTTTGTTGCATTGTAACCTTCTGGGAGGACTCAACACACTTTGTTTCCTCCTGAGTGCCTTGGGGAGATAAAGAACAACGTCTTTAGAGGGTCCCATATTTGTCTTGGCCTCAGCCTTCCCCGTGACCTGAGGGACGGGGTTACTCTTCTTCATTTACTTGACTTGTTTGGGTGCCGCCTTGGGCTTTTCTTCCACATCTGCGATGGCAATGATAGCTTTTAAAGCTGGATCAAAATCACGGTCTTCGCAAATCATGCCAATGACGGGCCCATTATTGTGAGTGGGTAATGGATTGTTCGTTACATTGGGACCTTCTTCGTACCTTAACACCACTTTCTTTTGTTCTATAAGGTTTTCCACGGCTTTTTTGAGGGTCCAACACTCCTCTGTGTCATGCTCTTCTGCTCCGGAATGGTAGGCACAATTGGTTCCCAGCTTTTATGATGCTGATGCTGGGTTTTGCCTGGTCGGAGGTACTGGCTGTAGAAGTCCCTTCTGGACTACTTTTGGAAGAGGCTTGAATAAGGATCACCGATAGGAGTGAAGTTGAGTCTCCTCGGTGGTTCACGAGGGTAGGTTTTGTGCGGATAGTTGTTTTGGGGAGGGCGTGGATTATATGGAGTTGGGGGAAGATGGTTATTTCTCGGGGGTGGAGCTCTATTCTGATTGTATTGTTGTTGTGGCCTGGGATGTGGCTGATCGTTCATTACTTCATAGGGAAAAAGGGGCGTAGCATAAGCTGCGTCTTGGTGAGGATAGTAATGTTGAGAAGTTTTTGGAAATGGGCGTGGGTATTGTCGAGACTTCCTGACATCGGAAACCATCATGGCCCCTTCTTATTTCTTTTTTCTGTTGGCTGCACTCCCGGATCCGCTTTGGATGGCCTGAGAGGTTGCCCTTATGGCAGATTGGCTTAGGATACGACCGGTTTTTAGACCATTCTCTACCATTTCACCAATTTTGATTGCTTCCGCAAATGGTTTGCCTATGGCGGACATCATATTTTGGAAGTAATCAGCTTGCTGTGCTTGTAGAAAGACACTGACCATTTCAACCTCATCCATCGGAGGTTTGACCCTAGAGGCCTGCTCGCGCAATTTAATGGCGTACTCTCTGAAACTTTTTGAGGATTTCTTTTTGAGATTGGATAGAGAGTTCCTATCGGGAGTGATGTCCACATTGTATTGGAATTTCCGAAAAAAGTCCCGTGCCAAGTCATCCCATATGTGCCAGCGGGATATATCATGGTCCATGTACCATTCTGATGCAATCCCTATCAAGCTTTCTCCAAAATATGCCATGAGAAGTTCCTCTTTCCCACCTGCCTCCCGGAGCTGGTTGCAGTACCTTTTCAGATGAGCTATAGGGTCTCCATGTCCGTCATATTTTTCGAACTTGGGGGTTTTAAACCTAAGAGGCAAGTGGACGTGCGGGAACATGCACAAGTCTGTATATGAGACGCTTTTCTGCCCGCTCAGCTCTTGTATATTCTTGAGGCTCTGCTCAATACTCTTCATTTTCTGAGCCATTTCTTCGTGCTCGAGGCTTTTCTTATCTTGTCCCAAAGTGACCTCAGACTGAGGTTGTTGGGGGTATGCATTGGGAGTAACATGAGTAGCATCCAGATGGACGGACGATGTTTGGAATGTGAATGCTGGCAGCTCAAAACTTGGCCCAGAGATAGTCGGTGGAGCCGTAGCTGAGATTGGTGGTGCGATGAAGATGTTGGAAGACACACCAGAAAACAGGGCCTGGGGGCGAACCTCAGAAGGCCTTCCGACAAAGTGAGCCGACATAGTTGGATATCCAAACGGTGTGACTGGGTAACTTATGAGGATGTTGGATGTACCGCCTGCCCTGGGAATTATCTCTGGGAAACCCGGGATGGTACTGGGTGGTTCCCTACCATTGGACCATGCGTCCCACATTTCCAGCATGCGGAAACGCAGAGTCCTATTTTTTCCAGCTGTTGCTGACTCGGATGTTGGGATGGCTGGATTCAGGTCTTCCACGGAAGAGTTGACGATTGATAATTGACTTTCGGATGTCATTTCTATGCTCCCTTTTGATCTAGGAAGTAAGTATGGGAAGCCAGGTTACCGCAAAACCAACCACCTAAAATACCTTTTAGAGATTGAACAACAAAACGTTAGGTTGAAGCATTTATCTCATAAGGAATTGCACGTTTGGGGTAAGCAATGCACCTAGGAAATTAAATGCTTTTTATATGTTTTGCAACAGTTGTGTATTTCATCCCGGCTTTATTTCTCGGTTTTTCCCTTGTCTTTGCTTTGTTATTATTTCCGCTCTTTTATTCCTCGCTCGGTTTCCTTTCTTATGGTTATGACCGAATCCTATGTGGATTGCCTACGTATCACGACGCCGCGTGAATCAGATCATCACGTAGTTCATGGCACAGGTAAATGTAAACAAAGGACAATTTTCATTTCACTATTAAAGATAGCTTCTTTCATTACAAGTGATTTTTGAAAACATTAATAAACATGAAAGAGAAGTACAGACTCTAAACATAAAACAAAACAACTTAACACATATATATATATATATATATATATATATATATATATGTGTGTGTATGTATTTGAAAGCAATAAAAGTACAGACTTGAGAAAACTAAACATCAATAATAAAGGAGAGCCTCTGGTTGTCTTCTCCGGGCCTGTGGTGCATTGGCGGGTCTATGTGCCGGTCTGTGTGCTATATCCTCCTGAAATCGATCCAAGTCGTCCATTACTCGGTGGACGAAAGTCATCATGGTGGCAAAGAACATGGAAGGGGTCATACTTTCGCACTCGTGGCATTTCTGTACCACGTAGTTTGGCTATTTCTTGGATTATGTTCCTTTATGATCCCCTACTCTTGAAGTAAGCGCCCTATTTGATGCGCTCGGGCCTCCAATACCTGGGCATTCACATTGTTCTGCTCTTGTAATTCTTGCACCATTCCCTCTAACTGGTCAATCTTCTCATAGTAATGCTCCCTTTCCGTTTTGAGATCTTTGGTCTGTTGGACCATTTCGTTCCCCATGGCAAATAACTTTTATTTCAAGATGGCGATTTCTTTGCCATATTTTTGCCTTAATTGACGAGCCGGTTCTTCCGTTCCTTTTGCTTACTTCCTTTCGGCCTCTAACATGTCTTTTTCAGCTTTGTTCAAATTGAAGGTATATTCATGAACCTTCAATCTCAGATTGTTAATTATTTTTTCATCTCTTTCACTCCTTATAGGCGTCTCGAGGATACTTTCAGACTCTGGACTTGGGTATGAAGCGCCTCATTTTCTCGGGTCATTTGTCGTTTTTCACCCTCGACTACCTGTGCTTGCAACTGATTATCAAACTCCACATTTCTTAATTTCTCTTTCAATGCATGGATAGTGGCTTGATATTCTCTTTCCTTTTTGCCCCAAGCTAGCCTTTCTTGAATTTTATCATCAAAAGCGTGCACATAAGGCCTCTTGGAAGGCCTTTCCGGCTCGGGTTCTGGTTCTTCAACAATGCAAATTCTTTTCTCAAACCATGCCGCATATCCTGGATCCACTTCCCCTCTAGCAAGATTGGGCACCTGGGTATCTTCTTTCAAGTATCGACACCCATTCCAACTTTGTTGAATTAAGGCTTCAGGTAAGGGGGCCTCGGGGGTGGAGCTCAATGACTTGGATTCTCAAATCCTCCTCTTTGGGTATCACTTGATAACGACCCAATTGTCTCAGAACTCTTTGGGGTGCATATGGTTGGATACTTCTAAGACCCATCAATAGTAGATGATTCCTGGCAGCGGACATAAGTATGACTTCTTTGAGTGGGAGCCATCCCAAAGTCCATTCCATTTGGTTTGCTCGTAAAGACCTTAGATGATCAACCCAAGCCTCGAATCCTTCTGGAAAAGGGTAATCCCTCACTCTCTCTTCATAACCCTCGATGAAATTGGCTTTATCGGTACCATAGCACATGAATTTTGGATGGTGACGAAGATGTTCAACCAACCACATCTGGAGAATGATGTTGCAACCTTCAAAAAATATTTTTCCCGACTTGCATTCAGTCAAAGACCGAAAATTGTCAGATAATATGAGTGGAGCCAGAGTATGATCTTCCTTTTCGGTCAAGACCTGGGCGATTTTGGCCACCCGAACGTCAATAGACCCTTCGGCATTAGGAAAGACCATAACACCCAGAAATGCTACGATGAAGGCAAACCGGCGATAGATTATCCAAGTATCCTTATCCTGTTTGTTAGTCAAGCCTTTCTCATGCATTTCAAATCCGTCTGAGAAACCGTATCTGGAATATATGAAGTAGAATGAACAACACCCATCGGATACTCAGCCTTTTCTGATTTGCAGGCTAACGAAAAGGACCTCAAAGAAACGACATACTGACATAAGTCTTAGAAAGATAATTTGTTGATTCCTTAAGTCTCGACCAAAACCCGCATATCCGGACCTCTTCTAAGGTTGGGGTGAGCTCAAAATCTTCAAAGCGGAACACGTTATGGGCCGGATCCCAAAAAGTTACCAAAGCTTTAATCAAGTCGTTTCGGGGTTTGATTTTCATAAGATCAACGAGAGATCCCAACTGTTTGGTGACCCATTCTTTGCCATCTTTATCTAAATCATGCCACCACATCTGGAGTTGTATGGGAGCCTCTTCTATTGTGTTCAGCTGTGGAGTTTGGATAGTGTTCATCTTGCACCTTTGAGCAAACAGGGTTAGGATTACCTCCGATTTTGACACAAAAGACCCAATTTTAATTTTTAAAAGACAAACTCTCCTAAAGTGGCTTATTTGTGCAAATTTGACCAAAGTGGTTATTTTTTCAAAGAATGGCCCCTTTTTACTTTGAGCAAAGTTTTGAGGCCAAACCCGATACTTAAAATGTGGCAGACAAATTCTTTCTTTAACGAAAATAGCCCTTCGACAATGTAAAATGTTCTAAGGCTTATTTTGGCAAGAACGACATAAGACTTTAATCGAAACTTGGTCGGTTTTATTTTGACTGACAGACATTTTTGTTTATTTTTAAAAAGTGGGGGGGTCGACACCGATAAGGTTTGCCTACGTATCTCACATCCGATGAGAATCAGACCCACGTAGTTTGATTAGCTTTGACATAACTAAAGAAAATGATTTTGACTTATTTTGAAATTCTTTTGAAATTTTCTCCTCATTTGAAACTATTTTGAAATTCTTTTTTCTCTCCTTTTTTTGGAAAATTTTGGCAGAGTTTCGAGGTATTTTTCAAATATCAGGGTTTTTCAAAACTGGTAAATTTCTATCCTCCCTCACTCTTAGTTTTTCTATTGTTTTTCTTCATTTCTTTAGCCGGTCAACAAACAAACCGAGACAAATAATGCACATATAGCAAGTAGCATGCATCGGGATGGTCTTTTTGTTTAGGGTACACCTGTCCTAGACGGACCCAACCCCTGTGTTGAGTCCCCTAAGTCAAAATGCAAATGATGCAGATAATCGTTCCTACTAGGGATCCGGCATGAGGTTTGGGTTTAAACCTAGGGTTTTGTTCTAGACCTTGGCTACCCGAGCGGACAACTCGATTCGGGGTGGGAGCAACGTACCGGTAGCACGAAAGGCTACCGGCCTAGTGGCTAGTCCATCCCCACATTTCTTACTTGGTATGACCTCTAACAGAAAGGCGGGCCACGCAAACGTGTGCACCAATTTTTCGAAGACTCAGAAAGGAGGCGTAAGAAGGCAATTTATATACAGTTGAAATAAATATCAGAGCGGTAAACATTTAGTACATTGAGCGCACAAAAATACAGTAATATCAACAATCAGAAAAAGCCAAGTAAAATCACATTAACAAGCTCGAATTCTTGAACCCTGAACCAGAGATTCTGGGTTCGGATCCCCAACAGAGTCGCCAGAGCTGTCACACCTCCTTTTTCACCGGGTAAGGGCAAATAAGGGAGTTTTTCCAATTTAAGTGACATTATTCGATTTTTGGGATTTACTTATTTATTCTGAGTCGCCACCCGAATTTTTTACGGTGTTCGGGGACACCATTTATTTATTAAATCCCAAAAAAAACCGAGGAATTTTGACTCTATTTTAAATTGTCTGCGAACCAGAAATCCGGGTAAGAAATTCTGTTAATCCGGGAGAAGGTGTTAGGCATTCCTGAGTTCCGTGGTTCTAGCACGATCGCTTAATGATAAAACTTGGCCTAAATTGTTCAATTACTGCTTTTGTACCTATGTGCATTTTTAATCTTTACCGCTTTTATTATTCATTTGTATTTAAAGAGTTATTTTGAGACGGTTCATGTATGCGTAAACCCGTAGAGTTTGAAATGTATCTAAAATCTGTCACACAAATGTGTACATCATTCTCGACACTGAACTCATTTAAGGAGATAAATAAAGTTGCGCAAGCGCATATTTCATTTTTGTTGTAAAAAAGAAACCGGAATCACGTCACGCGGGCGTGTATGCAATTTCGAAGATTTTAAGAAATTCGTTCCTAAAAGTGTCTCTACGAGTATTCATTTTAGTCTTTATTTGTGTTATGTAAACGTATACACAATTTGAGAAAAGGGTTTATTTGATCTTATTCAAAGTTACGCGAACATATACTTTGATGATTAATTTGTTTTTCTAAGTCCAAGGCATTCAATATCTAAAAGGCTTTCGAGATTCACTACATCTAAATTAAAAATCCCAAGACAAGTCATGTATTGGGCTATGGCCTAGTCTAGTCCGATTTGTATCACTTTAGGCCATCCTAATTAGGTCATTCGGACTTCGAAATCAAATAGCTAAACAATTAAGAACAAACATGCTAACACATTTCACATTTATATGGTAATAAATAAGGCAAATTTGAATTGCGAATATAATGTTACATGTACAAGATTTCTTTACCATCTGGCCTACTATATACTAAACAAGGGTATTTATACATAGCTCATGGATCCAACATGGAACTTTGTCTTAAATTTTGCGACAGAACAACCTTTTGAACATAAAACCAAACTAACGAGACCTATTGGATTAAGATCATTTGATACCTTTTAGCAAAGAATATAAGTCAGAAACATGAAGGTGTGTAAAACTGAGCCATAGTTACTTTTATTTAGAACATACAGTCTAAGAAAAAATTCGAATTTTAGATTCTATCTTTTGATAATTGATTTGAAACCCATTTGTGTTCAGTAGTGAGAAATTTACAGTGAATTTTGTAAATGAAATATTCCTCATGCTAATTGACAACAGAAGAGAAAAGACTGGTTACAGATTGTTTAACACAGTTAATGGGTCTAACATTCCAGGCCCCATAGCCTGAAATTCAGACTCTATCAGGCTCAACTGGGCCATGCTCACGAGTCTGGCCCACCTCGGGTGACCTTAACAGGTCTGACCCATAACTGCTATAATAATAAACGTTTCAGATTTAAGAAAATACAACTGATCATAAATTTATATAGTTCAGTCCATATTTACAACTGAAAAGGAAAAATGTATATAAAAGACTGTAGAGATGCTATTACATTACTCCTAAACCATAATAATACAGATTTTTACTAATAGGAAAAATAAATAAGGGAGAACAAAACTAGTTGCTGCTCCTGGATTCCTGTGCAAGCCAGCAACCTGCATTTTTCAACGTTAATCTAAAATTATAAGTCCAAAGTTTGAATACTTGGACAGTATTAGTGATAGATCTTTGGGCATTTTGTAAGATGAATCTAGCCATAAAGGAAGTTAGATTCAACCTTAACGATATAGGAGAACAAAATATGTTCATGCCTTTTTATGGGCTGAATCTAACCATAGAAGGGGTCAGATTCAAATCCAATGATGTCACTTTTTTTAGACTCTTAACAGTCATCCTTATTAGTATTTAGTCAAATATTTTGACCACTATTAGCACTTTGAGAAGTAAATTCGACCATTTTGTGGGCTCGAATTTCCTTCCTTAAGGCTCTTCTTAATTACATACTTTATACCCCTTAAGGGATAATCTTCAGCAGACTACCCTATTGTTTGTGCACTATTATGGGGTGAATTTGACTATTAAGAAGTCAAATTCATCTAACCTAGTGCAAGTTATCTCATGTAAAACTGAGGCAGACACAAAACCAAGCCTAACTCATCCTTGTAAATCTTAAATAATAGTCTAAACACAAAGATAGAAACTCAAGGTCCACTTATACCAGCAACACAGATTAATAAATTAAGCAAGAAATCACATCATATAATAAACAATGATTCAAAACTGAAAATTCCATTAAAGCATGAACTTGTTACATACCTTTTTAAAGAGAAAGTTAATACGAATCCTGACCTAATAAAGGCCAGGTAAATCAGCAAAACAACAAAGAGGAGAAAGATTCAGCAACAACAAGAGCAGACCAACCAAAATCCAGCAAAAACCAATAGGAATGAACAACCCAGAAACTCGAATATTTGGACAAGAAAACTCGAAATCAGACTACCAACCAAGAACCAAAGCTGAGAAAACCACAAGAACCTTGATGATTCTTGAATGGAATCAAATCTTTTCACTAATACATATTTTTGAATTTTTGTTTTGTTTTTGTTTGTGAATGCAACTTTTCAGATTTTTCTGTGTTTTCAGATATGTTTCAGTGGCTGAGTTAGTTTAAAAGAGAGTAAATAGAGTATATCCAAAAAAAGAAAAAGGGTCCTTATAATGTGGAAATGGCTGTATTTATAAGGGACTTGGGGATGAGATATATCTACTATATTCCCTGTCTAATAAGCTGAAATAGTACATAGGACAGCTTTCACCCTTATCCTTTAGGACAACTGCCCCTATTCCAGAAATTTTCAGCCATTATAATGACCCTAATACCCTTAAGAAATCTGATTTCAAAAGTCTAGAAGGTTCTTGGGTTGTTACACCCAAGATTCCCTCACCTAGGATTCCTAATATACCCCTTGAAGTCCCTAAAATTACCATTAGGTTACCAGGGTTAAACTTGCTTGGGTTATTATTAGCCCTAGTTAATTAAATCCTAGTTAGCTCACTTTAGTTAACTAATAGTTATCCTCAACTAGGATCAGGTTAGTTAGTTAAAGGTTAGTTGATTCATGAAAATTAGTTATGTTATTAGGCTTAGTTATTTATCCTACACTATGGTTTATTTCAGTTTTCAACTTAAGTCTAAATGGGATCAGCTTTCCTTTAAGTACCCAAAAATCATGATTCTACATAACTAACCCATAATCATTTGGTCAATTAGCTTAGGTAAACAAAAATCAGAATTTACTTTTAACCAAGCAAAATCAATGGTGAAATATTAATAGTAGTTAATTTATCTATTTATGCAATCAGACATGCAATCATCAGGTAACAAACCTTATGGTAACACTTTGAAACAATGTTTTACTTTGATAATTAAGTAGAGGCAGTCAATCATAAAAGAGAAAATCAAAAGCATGAATCAAACAATGTGTGATTAGGCAAGGCGAGTTCATGGAATCTTTCAAGAATTTCACACAGAAAATAGACCTATACCAACAAGTTTAGATTCGATCGGCTAGGGAAAATTAAGCATGACTAATATAACATATATTCATAGCCTGAACTAATATTAAGACCTATGCTAAGTTACTCAATTACCTAAGAGTGGTTTAATTATTCTAAACAGAATCAATTAACGGGTCACTGAAAAAGAAGCAAACACACACATGATTACTAAAAGAACCTAGATTAATCACAAAGAAACATGACTAAATAGGAACAAGTAGTAATAGAACAAAAAAGAAAACTAGCCTAAAACAGTGGTGATTATACAACCCTATTCATAATTTCAGTAAAAACGAAATAACAAATAATAACAAAGGAAGAAGCAAACAGAAGAAAAAAGGTGGGGAAAATACCCATTTGATGGGTTTGGCCGGAAAAAGGAAGTCGTCGGACCTTGGTGAACTCAAAGGTGACTTCGACTAGCATGAATCGACGACTATTGTTATGAGCCATTGACTCGTGTGAGTCTAAGTCATAGGGACGACGAAAACTTGAACTTTAAAGGTATTAGGTTTTCATGGATTTCAGATCTGAAATTGCTTGATTTCGGGTAAGTTTTTGGAGAAATTGAAGGCATGAGGTGATTGTGGAGGTGGAGAGGATCATCTGGTGACATTTTGAGGGGTTTTGGAGCTACTCCACTGCTGGCAGGCAATTTTCGGGCGGCGGAAGGCGACGGCGGATAGCGAAGTTAGAGAGAGACGGAGGGTGTGATCGGGGGTTAGTGAGAGGAGTTTTGAGGGGTAGGGGGGGGGTGTTTAGGGCATATTAATACTTAGGGGGTTATTAGTTTTGGACCGTTGGATCATTTTGATCCAACGGCTGGGAATTTTGGGTAAGTGGAACGGGGTCGTTTGGATGGATGCTGGGGCAGGCCGGGTGGGTTTAATTTGGGATGGACTGGGCGAAGGCAGCTTGGGCCTAGGCAATTCTGGCCCTGGTCCATTTAAATTTCTTTTTTAACAAAATCAAACTTAATTAATTAAAACTAAAACGTAATAATTAGTTCTAATCCTAGTCCGTGTTCAATTAATTAATTAAAAGTCATATTATTTTAATTACTCCTAGTCATTCAAAGACAAATTTTGCAATTTTTAAGAAATAATTAAATCAAGGAATTATCATTAACCTACTTTATATCAAACAATTATATTTATTTAAATAATAATTAAGGTTATGTGCTTAATCACGCCATTTTAAATTATTTATAGACTTAAAGGACGAATTATGGCTACATAATGTAAAATAAATTCACAAATAACACTAAAATTCAACAAAAATTCATAAAACCAATTAATTTATTGAGATTTTTGTAGGATTATATGGTAGGTAAAAATCACGTGCTCACAGGAACTTGCCCTCTTTACTGCATATTCAACCAAACAACATGTTGATCGAAGCAGCCACTATGTTCTGGGACAGAGAAAGGTCTGTGTTCCGTTTTGGCAACATAGAAATGACTCCCCTCTTGGAGGAGATAGGGGGCTTTACCGGATTACCTTGGGACAGTCCAGGTTTGTTGGTACCGGAGAACCATGCCGCTAGGGGGTTCCTGAAAATGATGGGTTTGAAAAAGAACGATGATTTAGAGTGCCTGACAGAGTCCTACATACCTTTTGACTATCTCTATGAACGATACGTCCATAGCAAATTCTATCGTTTCCACGAAGAGTTCTCTATTACTTCCTTGGTTCATATTCACCGCAGGGTTTTTGTGTTCATCGTTATCTTTTTGGGTCTGATGGTGTATCCAAGCAAAGGAGACCAGATTCACACTAGACTGGCTATGGTAGCCAAAACCTTAATGGAAGAGATCGAAGGGCAAACATATACCATTGTCCCTATGATCGTAGCAAACATATACCGAGCCTTGGACCGCTTCCAGAAGAGGGCCAAACACTTTGAGGGTTGCAATCTGCTACTACAGGTTTGGTTATTGGAGCATCTCCAGAGAGGCCAATATCGTTAAGAATTTCTATGAAGGGCGTGTAATGATCATATAGCCTTCCACCACCCTAAGAGGATGATCTACATCCCTGATAGGTTTGCTCAACTAGAAAATGCTACAGAATGGGCGCAGTTTTTTGATAATTTGACCGAGGACCAGGTTCAATGGATGTTTAAATGGTTCTCTACCAGTGAATTCATCATCAGATCGAGGGACGCTCCACACCTGGTGTTGATTGGTTTAAGGGGAATATATCCCTATGTTCCCATCAGGGTCATGAGAAAGGCGGGTAGAAATCAAGTTATACCGCGAGTCTCCAAAATGAGTCATTACAGGGGAGATTTTCAGGACGACGATATCCCATACAAATGTGAATCTCAACATCTGTGGCATCTCAAGGTTATTGTAGAAAAGGACACCATCGAGCCCGACAGATACCACGTAGGGCATGTACGCTTTTACCTATCATGGTCGGAAGACAATATAGCAGGGATAGTTGAGCCAGGCATCAGCAGAAACAGGGTCATAGACGAAGCGGCTGAGGCTCAGGTGAAATACAACAATCTATGCAAAAGGGTTCGTGAGTCTGAGGCTGAGCATCTGGAGCAACACAAGACTATTATGGAACTGATCAATAAGTGGAAGGAAAGGGCCATCAAATCTAGTGAAAGGTTGGAATATTTGGAGCAGGGTCTGATGGAGCTAGAAACAAAGACAAAAAAAAGAGTCGCCGACTGCTAGAATGCTGAGGGAAACGAAGGAGGGCATCTAGCAAGGGTATAATTGCTGTTGGGCATGCACGACCTATGGAATATGATTGACAGAACCAAGAAGACCAAGCCTGGGGAAGGTCCTTCGGGGACTAAGTAGTCTAGGTTTCCTTTTCATTGCTTTTACCAATGTAATAAGGCCAAGTGCCATTAGTGACTTTATTTCCTGCTCATTATTTTAGTGTCGTTTTGGACTCGTCTATTTTACATTAATGAAATGAGGCATTTTTGCATCTAAGTTCTCCAAAATCAACTTTTCGCTAGGCCTACCTCTGGCACAACAAGGCTCCCAAATTAGGACACGCTTTTATTCCTGCACTATGTGTTTAAATACCGCGATATTTTCTAATTATCCTCACTGACTTGGTTACCTTTTGTTTTTTTGTTTCTTTTGATTATTACCCTCCCGAAAGGTTGGTTCATGCATTCTGGCATCATCATCATATCACACAAGATCCAGGGGCCCTCTACCTCCTCCTCCTCCTAGTCCACCTAAAGGCAAAGGCAAAGGCAAAATGGAAGATTTGGGAAACATCAGACAAGAAAGCACAACGCCAGTGGAACGAACAGAAGCTCTTGACAATCAAGGTACTCAGGTTCAGAATGATGCTATGTCACAACTCGAGCAAAGGTTGTTGAAACTCCAAGGGGATCTTGAGCATGTACGGACCTTGGCAAATTTATCCTTTTTACTTAGTGTCCCAGTTGCCACTAAAAATCCCATACCTCCTCAGAACACCCCAAACAAACAGAACCCTCCCACAAATCATCATCATACAACTCCACCGAAAAAACAAATTATCCCACCACAGCACCAGCACAATACTTTCCACTCTCCAAGGAATACCCCGCTAATTGTCCCTGAACCACAAGACTCCACAAGTGACCACCTCTATGATCATATACCAGGTCATCAGAACAAACCCATATACATGGAGACTCTACCTCACTCCACCCAACACGTTGCTTATACACCTGAATCCAGTGAGAGGATATGCTCATTAAGAATTTGGCCGAGGAACTCAAGAAGCTGACTAGTCGAGTTTAGGGCGTTGAAGGGAGTCGAAGGGTTGAACTACGAAGATCTCTGCATACAGCCCGATGTTGAACTACCGGAGGGTTACAAACCTCCTAAGTTCGAAATGTTCGATGGTACAGGTGATCCCAGGGTCCATCTAAGGACCTATTTTGATAAATTGGTTGGAGTAGGAAGATATGAGAAGATATGCATGAAATTGTTCATGAGGAGCCTCACAGGAGATGCTTTATCTTGGTACATCAGCCAAAACCCTAAGAAGTAGTCCGACTGAGTAAGTATGGCATCAGACTTCATGGACCGATTCAGGTTCAATACGGAGAACGCCCCAGACGTGTTCTACATCCAGAACCTTAAAAAGAAGCCCACCAAAACTTTTTGCGAGTATGCCGCTCGCTGGAGATCTGAAGCAGCCAAGGTCAGGCCTGCCCTAGAGGAAGAAAAAATGAACAAAATCTTCGTCCGGGCACAAGACCCGCAGTATTATGAGAGGCTAATGGTGATTGAAAACCATAAATTCTCTAACATTATCAAGCTGGGTAAGAGAATTGAAGAAGGTATCAATAGTGGAATGGTCACTAACTTTGAAACCCTATAGGCCACCAACAAAGCCTTGAAGTCTGGTGGTATATCCAAGAAGAAATATGCAAGAGCGGTAATGGTTTCACAGGGACCCAAATACCCGTTGGTATACAAAACTTCCCCACTCACCTATCAAGTACCCTCACCCACCTATCAGTCAACACCTCCATCAACATATCAACCATCTCCACCGTCTACATATCAACCTACTTCCCCTAGATATTCCCAACCAGCTCCTGTTTATCATACCTATAACTCTCAGCCATCTCACTTCCAGTCACCCCCTGCTCGCCAAATTTCCCGAGACCTCAACCCAACTTTGATCGCAGACCTCGTAAATAATACACTACCATTGTTGAACCTATCGACCAGCTGTATGCAAGATTAAAAGATGCTGGTTATGTCACTCCTATACCTGCTATAACCCCTGAAAATCCATCCCAATGGGTCAATCCAAACAAGACCTGTGCATACCATTCTGGCATGAAGGGGCATACAATTGACGAATGTCCCTCATTAAAGGATAAGATCCAATCTATGATTGATAACAAGGCCATCCAGGAAAAAGAAGTTGCTCCCAATATTCACAACAATCCACTTCCAGACCATAGGGGTGTAAACATGATAGAGATAGAAGAATATTGGGACCCAGAGGGGTCGATCGGGTTAATTATAGAAGGTGATGACCCAAAGAAGCCAACAGTCACTCTTAATCCCATCATAGTCCAGATTCATCCATCAGGAGACATCGAGGTAACTGCGTCACTCCCATTTAAGTTTGAAACGACACCACCTGCAAACACACATTTGCCGTTCGAGGTTGAAGTTATGCCGCCTGCTAAGGCACCCATTCCATTTGAAGTGAAAGTAGTTGCACCAATCACAGTGACAGTGTAAACCATACCACCTTTCAAAGACAAGGCTGTACTTTAAGATTACACGACTGAAGCAAGAAGGAAAGGTAAAGTCAAGATAGAAGAAGCTGGTGCTGCATAGGGGATGACAAGGACCGACAGGGTATATACACCTGAACACTTGGCAGAGTCTAGCAAGAATGCTTCCAACAGATCACCCGTCATTGAGACAGGCCCATATGATCTTTGGAGGAAGGTGCAGGCCAGGGAATACTCAGTCATCGATCATCTGAACAAAACTCCAGCCCAGATATCCATTCTATCATTGCTGGAGAATTCAGATACACACAGGAATACTTTGATGAAAGTGCTGAACGAAGCATATGTGCCAAATAACATAACTAGTGGAGAAATAGCCAATATGGTAGGTCAAGTACTGGAGAGTCACAAGATCACTTTCCATGAGGACGAGCTACCGCCTGAAGGGATAAGTCATACCAAAGCACTACACATCACTGTGCAATGTGAGGACTACTTCATCACCAGGATTATGATCGACGGGGGATCCAGCCTCAACATCTGTCCGTTGACAACACTCAATAAATTGGGCAAGGGTTGCATGAGATCAAAGAAGGATCTATGAATGTAAAGGCTTTCGACGGTTCTCAGAGGTCTACCATCGGCGAAATCAGTCTTTGTCTGCAGATGGGACCTACATGGTTCGAAATTAAATTTCAGGTGATAGACATATCAACATCCTATAATCTGTTGTTGGGACGTTCGTGGATACATGCCACTGGGGCTGTAGCATCAACATTGCATCAGGTGGTAAAATTTGAACGGAACCACCAGGAAGTGATCATCCATGGAGACGGAAGCAATCCTATCTATGGTCGCCACACCATCCTGGTGATTGAAGGTAGAAGAAGGCTGGGTGGAGAAACTTACCACCATATTGAACGGGTCAATGCAGTAGATAAGGAAAAATGGTGGCACAGTAAGATCGAAAGCATACTGAACTGGAGTGGATACGAGCCTGGCAGAGGACTCGGGAAAAATATTCAAGGAATTTCCAAACCAATATAGTTGAAGCACCATGGCACCACTTTTGGGCTGGGATACAAATACACATAGCACGAGTACGAGAACTGGTCGCCACAATGGCGCGGTCCTTACTATCCATTGGAAAAGCCGATACTGCATTTGGAGCAGACCTTCTAGCAAGCCGACATAATATGAGGGTCAGAGGAGGAAAAAACATTGGCAGCTTTGAAAGATCTATTCCTGGAAGATGGTGACATGGACTGCTGTGTTATTGTTGAGGAGGAGGAGAAGGAGGAGGAAGGCAATACCGTCCAAGCTATGAGCAAGGGATCATTCCTCAAGAATTGGACTGTCAGACCATCCAGGGCCCGACGAGTCCCGGGGTAGCAAGGCTGAACAAGCATTGTTTATTTCATTTTGCTAATGATTTCCTTTTTTGCCTTTTCCATTTTTTGCATTTTCCAATAAAATCTCCAATGTTCCAAAACATTCAAAAATCACTTTTACGTTTCAATGAATATGTATTTATTTATTATCGTTTCTCTTATTATTTTATATATACAACATTATTATTTCCTGTCTTGATGAACTACTGACTGTGACATGCAATGAGACAACGCAACAAAAGGACAGTGATTCAGAATAAGAAGACACCATATCCGATGAAATTATCAGAGAAGTTGAGGATTTTGAAAATAGGCCTAAGTCCAATCTGGACGAAACCGAGATAGTCAACCTGGGAGATTCAGAAACTGTCAAGGAAACTCGCATCAACATTCATTTATTGCCATAAGAGAAAGTGGAATACACACAATTATTGAAAGAGTATGAAGACATATTTGCATGGTCGTACGATGACAGGACTGGTCTAAATACATCCATTGTGGCTCACAAGTTACCAACCAATCCAATGTGCATGCCGGTAAAGCAGAAGCTCAGAAAATTCAAGCCTGATATGAGTGAAAATCAAAGAGGAAGTTACCAAGCAAATCAATGCCAAGGTTCTAAGGGTAGTTGAATATCCGACATGGTTAGCCAACATCGTGCCAGTACCCAAGAAAGTTGGAAATGTCAGAGTTTGTGTTGACTACCGGGATCTCAACTGGGCTAGTCCGAAGGATGATTCCTCTCCCGAACATACACATCTTGATTGAAAATTGTGCAAAGCATGAACTTCAATCGTTCGTGGATTGTTTTGTTGGTTACCACCAGATTTGGATGGACGAGGAAGACGCTGAGAAAATGGCTTTCATTACGCCGTGGGGATTTTACTGTTATAAGATGATGTCGTTCAGCCTAAAGAATGCTGGGGCCACCTATATGAGATCTATGACCACTATCTTCCATGATATGATACATAAATAAATTGAGGTGGATGTGGATGATATCATCATCAAGTCCAAGAGAGCCGCCGAGCATTCAACATATTTGAGAAAATTCTTCGACAGGCTGCGAAAGTAAAACTTGAAGTTAAACCCCGCAAAGTGTGCGTTCGGAGTTCCTGATGGGAAATTGCTTGGGTTCATCGTCAGCCGCCGAGGAATAGAACTGGATCCATAAAAGGTCAAATCCATCCAAGAATTTCCACCACCAAAGAACAAGAAAGATGTGATGAGTTTCCTGAGACGCCTTAACTACATCAGTCGATTCATAGTCCAGTCCACGGTTATATGTGAACCAATCTTCAAGATGCTAAAGAAATATGCTGCGACCGAATGGACCGAGGATTGTCAAAAGGCTTTCGACAAAATAAAGGAATACTTTTCAACATCACCACTCTTGGTCCCGCCAGATCCAGGTAGACCCTTACTACTCTACCTTGCGGTATAGATGGAGCTTTTGGCTGCATTCTGGGGCAGCACGATGAGACAGGAAGAAAGGAACATGCTATTTATTGTCTGAGTAAGAAGTTCACTCCACATGAGGCACGGTATTCTCTACCGGAACTGTGCTCTAACCTGGGTAGCCCAGAAGCTGAGGCATTACTTCTGTGCCTATACAACGTATCTCATATCAAGGATGTATCCCTTGAAATATATCTTTAAGAAGACCATGCCCACTGGCAAACTGGCCAAATGGAAAATCCTGCTGAGTGAGTTCGACGTGTCTATATGACTCAAAAAGCGGTCAAGGGGCAAGCACTGGCAGATCATCTTGTCGAGAATCCAGTGGGAGGAGAATACAAACTCCTAAAAACATATTTTCCTGTTGAAGAAGTGTCATTCATAGGGGAAGACATTGCAGAATCCTATGACGGGTGGAGAATGTTCTTCGACGGAGCATCCAATTTCAAAGGAGTCGGCATTGGAGTTGCCCTGATATCAAAAATAGGTCAACATTACCCGGTATCTGCCAAACTCAGATTTCCCTGTACCAACAATATGGCAGAATATGAGGTTTGCATCTTAGGGCTCAATGTGGCCATTGACATGAATATCCAGGAGTTGCTAGTAATTGGTGACTCAGATCTGCTAATACACCAAGTACAAGGAGAATGTACTACCAATAATTCCAAGATATTTCCATATCTGCAGCATGTGTAGGAATTTAGGAAAAGGTTCATAAAGACAGAATTTCGGCACGTCCCCAAAATTCAGAACTAGTTTGCCGATTCATTGGCCACTCTATCATCCATGATACAACACCCAGATAGGAACTTCATTGATCCTATTCTTGTAAAGATCCATAGCCAACCAGCATACTGTTCCCACGTTGAAGAAGAAACAGACGGAAGACCATGGTTCCATGACATCAGGGAATACTTGTCAAAGGAAGAGTACCCAGAGCTTGCGAATCACACTCAGAAACGCATGCTCCAGAGATTGTCCAATAATTTCTTTCTCAGCGGAGGAAACCTATACAGAAGGACTCCTGAATTGGGATTATTAAGATGTGTCGATGCAAAGGAAGCCTCCAGACTACTTGAAGAGATACATGCTGGGACCTGTGGCCCACACATGAATGGTTTTGTCTTAAAAAAGAAAATACTCAGAGCCGGTTACTTCTGGATGACCATGGAAACAGACTGCATCCAATATTTCCGGAAATGATATCGATGTCAGGTACATGCATATATGATAAAGGTACCCCCAAATGATCTCAATGCAACAAGCTCACCTTGGTCGTTCGTCGCCTGGGGAATGGACATTATTGGACCAATCGATCCCACAACCTCAAATGGACACAGGTTCATCCTAGTAGCTATTGATTACTTCACCAAATGGGTCGAAGCGGCATCATACAAAGCAGTGACTAAGAAAGCCGTGGCAGACTTTGTCCGTGATCGTATCATTTGTCGGTTCGGGGTTCCGGAGTCAATCATCACCGACAACGGCTCCAATCTCAATAGTGATCTGAGGAAATCCATGTGCGAGACTTTCAAAATGAAGCACAAGAATTCCACAGCCTACAGACCACAGATGAATGGAGTTGTGGAAGCCGCCAACAAGAACATCAAAAGATATTGAGAAAGATGATAGAAAAACACAAATAGTGGCATGAAAAATTATCAATCGCCTTATGGGGATACCGCACCACACTCCTCACATCAACCGGGGCAAATCCTTATTTACTGGTTTATGGTACGGAAGCTATTATGCCTGTCGAAGTGGAGATCCCTTCCTTAAGAATCATACAAGAAGCTGAGCTCAGTGACATATAATGGATAAAGGTACGCTACGAGCAGTTGGCCCTCATAAATGGGAAAAAGATGAATGCAATATGTCATGGTCAACTTTATCAGAAAAGAATGTCCAGAGCCTTCAACAAGAGAGTCAAGCCAAGATAGTTCACACCGGGGCAGCTGGTGTTAAAGAAGATCTTTCCACATCAAGATGAAGCCAAAGGGAAATTTTCTCCCAACTGGAAAGGTCTGTATATGGTTCACCAAGTATTGACAAGAAGAGCTCTCATACTTGAAGAAATGGACGGAGAAGTTTGGCCAAAGCCAATCAATTCAGATGCAGTCAAGTGATACTATGTGTAACTCTATGCTTTTCTTCAAGGATGTAAATTGAACTATGCCTGACATGATTCCCGTTTAAGAGGGGATACGTAGGCAGCCCTATGGGTTTGGTCATAATTCAATAAAAATCCCATCTCCCCCGCAATTGGAAACTGGGCCAGAATTTTGAGGAGGACCCTCAAAATTCCGAAGCAAGTTCAGCTGATCGCAGCATGTACAACGGTCAGAATCGTCAACCATCTAACTGGGGAAAATTTTTGAGGACGACCCTCAAAATTCCGTAGCATGAAAGGTTGCAACGTCTAGAACCGTGTCACAGTTGTCAGTTCATTTAAATTTCCTAAAACATATTTTATACTATGTCTTTGCAAAATCACGCATACATTTTCAAAATATAGCTCTGTTTAGCCAAACGCTAGCCCGATGACACAAACAGAATCATCAGACCAAGCAGAGCGAAGCAAGTAAAGCCAGCGAAGATACGAACCAACCTTCCCCGCCTACAGATCTCACGATTTTTCTTTGGATGCAGGAATAAAAAAACAAAAAGGTTTCGAAGTCACAAAATTCAACACAGTCGCAAATGCAAAGTTTACTATTAGCACAAAAGGGCGAACATGCTCCATAGTCACAGTTCTCGCAATAATCGCAATACCACAACCTATTACCAGCTAAAAAATTCTATTAGCATTTGATGTTTGTTCCTATTTTCATAAGGCTAATCATCTGCCTTCCGTTTGCATAAGGCTAAGCTCTGCCTTCATTTTCATGAGACTAAGCTCTATCTCCATATTTTGCACGAGGTTAAGCTCTAACTCCCATTTGCATAAGGCTAATCATCTACCTTCCGTCTTCATAAGGCTAAGCTCTGTCTTCTCTTGCATGAGGTTAAGCTTTACCTCCATTTGCATAAGGCTAATCATCTGCCTTCCGTTTGCATAAGGCTAAGATCTGCTTTCCTTTGCATAAGACTAAGATCTGTCTCTATCTTGCACAAGGCTAAACTTCTGCCTTCTATTTTTGCATAAGGATAACCGCTGCCTTCCTATCTGCATGAGGCTAAGCTCTGCCTCCAATTTACCTTTTCCCCGAGCTAAGCGCTGTCTCTCGAGCATTATTCACTTCTCTTCTCTTTCGGGCTAAGCTCTGCCCTTCAATTTGCAAGACTAAGCTCTGTCTTGTTAACATCATATTATTGCATCTCATGGGCTAAAATATCACCAATCTGTCCAAAGGCGTCATAGTCTAACGACATCATCCTCATAGCCGGAAGACACCATGTCATGGCCTGATGATCTCTCGCAATTTGCACGTCATTATTCAAGGGCATCATAGTTCGGAGGCACCATCTTCATGGCCCGAGAACATCATTCCATGGCTTGCGAATCTCATTAAGCAATTCATGGCCCATGACATCATGGTCTAAGGACGTCATCGCTAACCGTCCAAAGACAATTTTCATAGTCCAATGGGAAATTGCATCATGTTTAAATTTATGCATAGTATATGCCTGTATTGCTTGTATTTGCAGGTAACTAGGCGAGCATCGGCTACCCCAGTAGGAGCTCCAGTCTTCCCAACCATATCAAACTCGATATCCCGCAAACCATTCATTCGCTCATCCCTAAAGGTCGTGTCCATCTTGTGATATCTTCATCGGTATGCTTCGCCGATGCATCCGGAACTACATACGTCCCAATTCCTGTAAAACCAGGGATATGTAGGCAGCTCAGAAACCAGGTTGCCGTCTAAATCTCTCCAAACCATTTCGCTCGGTCAAAATCGGCCATCATGTCTTTACCCGACAAACTTTTTCATCCTTTCCGAGTAAAGAGGGGCAGTTGTTGATACCCAATTTTCCTCAAAATATTTTAAATTTGCATATATAGCTTGAAAATCATGTATCACTAGTAATTGATATTTTTCCACAATTTTCCTATATTTGTATTAGTCTATCCAGCATTTTATTTCCAATAAATAATTATGAAATTTCATTACAAAATGATTTCAAAAGCATTTATGGGTTTCACTAATTATTTGGTCCTATTAAGACCAAATTATTTCATAATTAGCCAGATTGGCACCTTTTCGCTATAATTACAATAACTTCGTAATTATAGCTCAATCATACGATTTTATACTATCTTTTATCCAGAAATTAATCATTTGTACTTTCAATACTAAGTAATCATTCTTAATTATTTTCTACGCATCAAGTTCATTTCTATAATTAACAAGTATTTTATAAATTATTTTATTTAATTGGGTATTTAATAACTAGCCACTTTTATTTTCAATTATAGCCTAAATCAATCTGATCCCAACCTAATTAATTGGCCCAAATATCCCAACCCCAACACCTAAGTCCACCCACCCCAATACCCCACTTCAATCTCAGATCAACGGTCTGGATTTACCCTTTCCATAATTAATCCAAACGACCCCCCTCGCAAATCCTCACTTCTCTCATTTCCCTCATCTGCTATCCGCCGTCATCCCCTTCCCCTTCTCTCTCAAATCCTCTATGCATCAAACCCTAAATCCCTCGCCATTCTCTGGTTTGCCGGTAACAATGATGGTTCCCTACCCCCTAGCCTCTATAGCTCCTCTCTATGGATCGATTCTTGCATCCCTGAGGTCCTCAAGGGACTGATTGGTTATTCATCCACCACCAGGGGTCCGTGTTCACCTCCCATGGCTTTCATGCCATTTTCAGGCCGTCCATGGCCATCTGAGTAAGATCCTCCCATCTCCGGCTAGAACCTGTGGTTTCTATGCCGATTCTCTCTTTCTCTTTGGGTTCTCTCTCTGAAATCCTAATTTTAACACTGGATTTCTTAGATCTGCAATAGATCTGGGTATATTCCGAGTTATTTTTCTGTTTTCTTAAAGAATCTCTGATTTTCTAAAGCGTCTCTTCATCTTCAAATTAGGGTTCTTAACCTCTTTTCAAAAAAAAAAAAATGCTTTCCCTTCTAATTTTAGTATTAATCTATGATCTTCACTATGTTTAAGCAGTTATTTGAGTTTTCTCTTTTTATTTGAGTTATTATGTTGAAAACCCCAAGTTTCTTGGTTTTAATCTGTGATTCTGAGTCTGTTTTCGATAATATGTTCACCTAATCTGTATGTGTACTGGTTTCTCATGAACACTCTGTGATTTTGTGATTTTTACCCTATGTTTGCTTGTTAGGGTTTTTGACTTCGACTATTCCTGCCTATTATGTGTTTATTCCCAGAAATTTGTGCTAGTTCTGATTTTCTTCGACTTTATCCTACTTTGTCTATCAATGTTTCTGATTCTTTACTTATTCTGCCTACATCATGTTCAGTCTGTTAATTTGGACTATGCGCTATATGAATCCCTAATTTTTACCCTACTCGTATTCTTAGGGTTATGATTTTATCTATTATATGTTTATTACGCTTATTCTCACAAGGTTATGCTAAACCAGTGCTATTTATGAATCCTTGAATCTTTGTGATTGATCATTCACTGATTTTTGTAATATTCTATACTGATTTTAACTTTTGAAATATTTTCTGACCTTATTCTATGGTCAATTATGCTGTTAGCTGATTTTAAGCATTTTCATTAATTAAAGCATGATGAATCTAGTCTCATTTACATGTGATATACTTGTATTATACCTATGCTGTTTCCTTAATTGTCTATACTCAGCATCATACGATTCTCTTTCCTTATTTTTATCACCTGTCTTTGAGTATGATTCCATAATTAAGGGAAATCTTTATACTAATTTGATTCTAATTAGTATATACTTCTATAATTACTGCTGAACTATTATTTTTTACCTTATCCTTCTGCCTGTTTTAAAACTATACGTACCTTAGTCTTCATTATCAAACACACGAACACATTGCTCAAAACTCTCTTGTATACACAAATACTCTCTTCTGCTCTCCTTCTGGTTACTTGCTATTATCAGCCGGCTGCAAGCCAAGGCTGATTATTCTACCCCCTTACTTTTCATTCTGTGTTTGCTATCTCCTATACTGGTATGTCCTAATTTCATTTTAAGTTTCAAAAATAATATGTTTCTTTTATTACTTCAATTCATACTGTTTCTAATATGTTTTTACCTATGGTTTTGCTGCGATGTCTGCACTTGACCTGCTTGCACTGTTGTTCACTTAGCATGTTATGTACTCCCCTCCCTTAGACTCAACATGCTTATGAAATACTATCCCCCTTTTAGTATACGTCAATATGATTCTGCCTTACTTATGCTTCTCTGATTATTGTCATGAACTTTTCTGTGGCAAAACAATTTGTACCTTATGTTATTCGGTTATGAGTAATCCTAAGTTTATGCTATATCCTTGATCCCTGGATAATGTAATGACCCGGTCGTTTTGAGCTCTAGTGTGTCGTTCAGTGGTTTGAAGTCGTGAGCAGCTCCATTTAAGTATTATGACTTGTAGGTGTGGTCGGAATTGAATTTCGGGAAGTTTAGAGTTGATTTGGAAAGAAAATTCTCATTTCATAAGCCTTAAGTTGGAAGAATCAACTAAGATTGGAATTTTGAGTAAACGACCTCCGAATCAGGATTTGAGGGTTCCTGCAGGTTCGTATGATGATTTCAGACTTGGGCGTATGTCCGAATCGGGTTTTGGATATCCCGGGAGCGTTTCGATGCATATTGTGGAAGTCAACATTTTTGAAGAAATTTCCTAAGTTTGGCTTGAAGCGCATTTTAGTGATATTGCTGTCCGTTTGGGATTCCGAGCCTGGGAATAGCTCCGTATGGTAATTCTATATTTGGGAGCGTGATCGGAAGTGAATTCGGATGCGTAGGTCATTTTGAAGTCATTTGGCTAAAGATAGAAATTTTAAGGTTTTGAGGAATCCGGCCGGAAGTGGAAGTTTTGATATCGAGGTCGGAATGCAATTTCGGAAGTTGGAGCAGGTCCATAATGTTGAATATGACTTGTGCGCAAAATTTGAGGTTAATCGGGGGGTGATTTGATAGGTTTCAGCATCAGATGCAGAAGTTTGGATTTGGGTGCGATTCGTGGTTTCAATGTTGTTTGATGTGATTTGAGGATTCGAGCAAGTCCGCATTATATTTTGGAACAGGTTGGTATAATTGGACAGGGTCCTGGGGGGCCTCGGGTGGATTCCGGATGGTTAACGTATCAAGTTTGGGAGTTTGAAGAAGGCTGAGGTTGCTGTCATCTGGTGTGACCGCACCTACGAGGATTTGGCCGCAAGTGCGGCTATGGCACCGCAGGTGCGAAGGATGGATGGTCTGGCTGGGAGCGCAGGTACGATGGCATTTCCGCACCTGTGAAGACGCATATACGGACAGTGGGTACAAGTGTGATTATTGGGCTGGAGTTGAGGGAGCCGCAGGTGCGGGAGATTGGTCGCACCTGCGGGAGCGCATGTGCGGTGGTAGGACCGCAGGTGCGGAATCGAGGCTGTAAAACCGAGAATTTGTGGCCATTTCTTTATTTCTTCTTTGGTTTGGTCGATTTTGGAGGAGCTTCAAGAGAGGATTTCTTCATGCAATGTCATGGTAAGTAACTCCTTCATACTTTTAAGTTAAATACAAGATTACGTGCATGGATTAGGCATGGAAATTGGTAGGAAATTGGGGAATCTTAACGAAACCTAGAAAATGGAAATTTAGATTTTAGCCATGAATTGAGCATGGATATTTGAGTAAATTGTATATTTGAGTTAGTAAGTCTATGGGCAGAATATATCTTCGAGAAATTTCGGATTTCGGGCACGTGGGCCCGAGGGCATTTTGGTCATTTCACTAAGCGGGATTGGGAAATTATATAATTTGGAATTTGTTGCAATATTAGAGTATATTTTCATTGGGTTGTCGTTGTTTGGATAGTTTTGGGGCATTGTGCGTCCGTTTGGAGTCATTGGAAGGGCTGGGAGGCCGGTTATGGAATTTCGGAGCGAGGTAAGTCTCCTTTCTAACTTTGTGAGGGGGAATTGTCCCCCTAGGTGAATTAATTAAGTATATGCTATTATCTTCGGGGGCTACGTACGTACGAGGTGACGAGAGTCCGTGCGTAGCTACTATTATGCCATGTCCGGGTAGTCTAGGACCCACTAGCATGCCTTACTTGTTGTACCTGTGGTCTGCCTGTAATATTAAACTGCTAATATAATTGAAATCGTAATTGAATATCTGAAGAAGACTAGAGTTTGTTTTCTTAATCATCTAAAAAGAGAATTGATTCCTCTGTGGATAATTGTATACCTGATAGGGTTATATTATGGAACATTATTAAACTGGCAAATGAGTTTCAAAACAAGATTTAAAAGCTATATTTCATGTTCCTTTAAGAAGAATTTTACCACTTTCTTGAGAAAACTGCTTTCTTGATAAAAATGCGGATTTATTATGTGAATATATGTACATATGAGCACCTGAGTCGCAGGTATGATTCGCGAGCAAGCTAGCCTTATTATTTTTATGTTGACCGCATCGCATGATCGATTCGCGAGCAGGAAAAAATAGATGCATCTGTGGTTCGAGCCGTTAGACCCTTCGGCAGTGCACAGTTTATTATTGTTGGTCCACGCCGTTCGACCCTCGGCATTGCTTGCGCATGATATTTTTTGCGTAGTTGCTATGATTTTGCCTGATTACTGGCCTGGGATTTTAAATTGTCAATTGAAATGACAGAAATTTAAAGTTATTAAAATATTTTGGAAGAAGTTGTTCCTTCCGTTGATTAAATTGTTATTTGATTAAATCACCCATGTTGATTAATTTTTATTAATATGACGAAGATATAAAGTGTTAAACGAGAACGGAGTTGATAATGTTATCCCTATTTTTAATAAATTTCCTAGGATAATCATGCTTAGTGTCACACTTAAATATTCTAAATTGACTTTTAGCAAGTGTCTAATTTTGACCTCTCGTCACTACCTCTCTGAGGTTAGGTGGGCGAATTACTAAGTACACGTTGTTTTTGTACTCATGCTACACTTGCTGTGCATTTTATTGCATAGGTACTTTCATAGCAATGTGGAGGATTCGGAGACTTAGGCGAGCTGCATCATCTGGAGGCGATTCGCAACTGACAGAGTCTCCCTCGTTCTGTACTTGTTTTCATTTTTAAATTTCCTAGTCCAATTTGTATTTCGGACAGGCTTAATGATGATTGTATAAATTCTTAGAAATAGCTCATGTACTTGTGACACCGGGTTCTGGGATATGTGTTGGGATATATTTGTTAAAGTGTAATATTTAAACTATTGTTTTACTTAACAGATTTTATTATTTAGTTAATATGTAATAAAGTGCAAGGAAATATTTTTCATAAATATTTAAACCGGAAATTATTTCGATTAATTAATGATTGGCTTGCCTGACAATGATGTCCGGCACCATCACGACCTTATGGATTTTAGGTCGTGACAACATGGTATGAGAGCTCTAGGTTCCCTTAGGTCTCACGAGTCATGAGCAAGTCTAGTAGAGTCTTGGGGATCGGTACGGAGACGTCTGTACTTATCTTCGAGAGGCTACAGGGCTGTTAGGAGTACTTCCCTTCTTGATTCCTCATCATGCAATTTGATTCCTTTGAGGCTTATGCCTATGTTTATTCCTACTCAATCTTACGCGTCGCGAGCGCTTGCCATAAATCAGGAATTTGAGGAATCGAAATGATGCTATGGATGTAAGTCGAGATGTTTCCATGTGTAATTGGTTGGGGCTGTTGTTTTGGCCCTGCAAAATAATAATATGTTGTTTCAGCTCAGTAGCTGTGTTTCTGAGAGTGTTAAGGCTATGCTCAGGTAGTGATGATGCTTGCGATTGGTAAATCATGTGATGTCGATATGAAGATAGAATGCTTGCCCGTATGTTGGGGTGATGAATGGATTGAAGGGAGGTCTTCTCAGAGTTTGATTTCGAGATTTCGGTATTTTAGTTCCGGCGGAGGAAAGGCATTTGGATTATGAATGGTCCGGTTGGGGTTGATAAAGTAGTAAGACTTGGTGTCTTCAAGTGAGGTGGGATATGCACCTGTGACGTGAAGTCGACGTCATTGATCGAATGGAATGTGTTGAGTTTGTCGGTGCTATGGTTTCTTCAGTTGCGTGGGGTCAGAATATTGAGAAGAAGTATTGAAGAATGCGGTTGGCAGAGACCGCGAGGTGTGGTGGTTCAGTACCGGTTAAGTGTTGATAATGAAGGCAGCTAGAGAAAGATGATCTTCAGAGAGCTTGAAGTCGTAGTGATCTGCTGGTTTGGGAGCTACAGAGAATGGTCCTGAAGTGAGGCTAGGTGGTGGTTCCATTTGTAGGAGGGCGTAAGATGGGGTATTGAAGTCACAGAGAGCGGGCATTTCAGCATCGTTGGAAGGTGTCCGCGGGTGATTTCCACAAGTGGGTTATCTCCTGTGAATAGGTTAGCGGTGGCATGGTGGGCAAGTCTCTGTGAGGGGTTCTAGTTAGAGGTGGGCATAAAATACGAAAAATCGAATTCCGAACCGAATTAATTCGGTATTTCGAGTTCGGTTATTTCGGTATTTCAGTATTAACTTTTCGGTATTTCGGTTCGATTCTCGGTATTAAAATTTTAAAAATTCGGTATACCGAAATACCGAATATACCGAAATTTTAAGTATATTTTTTTTTTGGACCCTACCTACACCCACTTCCCAGCCCCAGCCGGCCAGCCCAATGTAATATCGTGTCGCCCCAGCCCCCAAGCCCAAGCCCAACTTAGAGTTACAGAGTTAGGTTTAGGGAAATTTATTTTCATTTCGTATCTCTCACTCTCTCAGCTTAGTCTCTCACCGTCTCATAGCGCAGTCACTCACTCTTCAGTCTTCTTCTTCACGACTTCACCGGTTCACCCACGCCGGTCGCTGCAATTCGTCTTTTTCAGGACTTCACCCACGCCGGCCAAACCACCAGAGAACACAAAAAGTAAGTAAACACAAGATTAATGATAAAAACTCCACATAATTAACATCGCATGATTTTCCTTCAAAATCTAATCTAAAAAACATAGAAGCTTGGATTTTCATTTTCTCCCTTTAAGATTATTGCAAAATCGTAAGCTCTAAGTATCCTGTGTTAGCCAAAGTTTACTTTTTCTCGACAAAATTATTTACAAAAAAAAGAAGTTTATCCTTTAACACTTTTACATCACTTCATTATTCGATCTACGGTAATGAAGCTTTGAGTTTAAAATGGTTAATATATGCATGCATAAAGTTGTAAAAAAGTTTCTAATTTTTTTATATTAGTGCCTGTTAAAAGTTTCACAGATTCGAAACAGTAAACTTTGCATTATCCTCATCTTTCATCATAATCTTTTTATCACATTTATTTATGGATTAATTTTGTGTTTATCAATATCATGCCATCTCAATCTTCTAATTCCCCTTTTCTTTCTTTGTGTATATACAATTTTTACCATTTTTAATTTTATTTTTGCTTGTTTGGTTTTTGTCATTTGGTGTGAAAATGCAGCCGCGTTGGTGATTTCGAGTTCCGACTCCTCTCTCCTCACTCAATAATTGGATTATTTCGAAGCTCAAGGCTCCGTCCAGGTTCATATGAATTTTCTATGATCTTTAGTTTGTGATTGTTTGAGATTTCTTTTTATATTTTGTGAATTCTGCTTGATTTTGAAGAATTTGAGAAAGAATTTTTTAATCTTGGATAAAAAGGGATCTCAAAAGCAGCGACTAAGTCTAAACAGACGAATTTCTGTCACTAAGAACTCCAACAGTTACTTTAATTTCATGCATCGAAATTTAGTATTCACACTATATTTAGTGATAGTTTTTGTTTTATAATTGAATGGTGATGGTATTTTTCTTATATCAATATTTGTGGACTAAATTCTAAGTTGGTTATCAGTGAGAAGAATAAATCTATAGCAATAAATTTAGGATCACACAATCTTATACTATCTCTATTTGTATAGATGGCAGATGAAAGTTTAAACAATGTTGCTGGTTCAAGTGAAAGCTTAACTATTACTCAAGATAGCAACGCCAACACCATTGATAGAAAAGAAAGGCCATGCAACTTAGATCTAATTATTGGGATCATTTTGATAAAGTAGAGGTAAATGGGGTTAGTAAAGCAGTGTGTAAATATTGTAAGCAAGCTTTGGCTGCTTACTGGCCTAAGAATGGAACAAGCGGGTTGAAAAATCATTTGAACAGATGCAAACAATACCCACCTAACATCAATAATGATAAAAATCAACCAAAGATAAATTTTCAATCTTACCAAGGTGATGAAGGATCACTTTGGAAATTTGAGCAAGAAGTGGTTAGGAGGGCCTTAATTGAGATGATAGTTATTGATGAACTACCATTTAGCTTTGTAGAAAATGAAGGCTTTATAAAGTTTATGAGAAAAGCTCAACCACAATTTCGTATTCCTTCTCGTAGAACAATAACAAGGGATTGTTATGAAGTTTACGGTGAATTGAAGCATAATCTGAGAATGTCTTTTAGAGAAGCACAACCAAAAATTTGCCTCACTACAGACACATGGACTTCAATACAAAGAATAAATTATATGTGTTTGACAGCCCACTTCATTGATAGGGATTGGAATTTGCATAAAAGAATACTAAATTTTTGTCCGATCACTAGTCATAAGGGTGAAGAGATGGCTAATGCTATTTCAAATTGTTTGCTTGAATGGAAATTAGACAAGGTATTCACTATTACTGTGGACAATGCTTCTTCAAATGATGTCACGGTAAAAGAATTGTATAAAAATTTAGATGTGTGGAAAACTAATATGATGGGTGGTAAACATCTTCATGTGAGATGCATGGCTCATATATTAAATCTAATTGTACAAGATGATTTGAAAGAAATTGATGCCTTTGTCGCACGTGTTAGAAATATTGTGAGGTATGTGAGAGCTTCTCCTGCAAGGACCTTAAGGTTTAAACAGTGTTGTGCACATGTAAAGGTAGAATGTACCAAAATTTTGTGCTTGGATGTTCCTACTAGGTGGAATTCCAACTATTTGATGTTGGATACGGCACAAAACTTTGAAAAGGCCTTTGACAAGTTTTATCTTTTTGATGATGGATTTTCTGTTTATCAATGTTCTAGTGATGATGGTAGTAGTGCACGTCCTCTTGAATCTGAGGATTGGGTGAATGTGAGAAATGTGATACAGTTTCTTGCAAGATTTCACGAGCTCACCAAAAAAGTTTCAGGTTCACGTTATGTCACTTGTAATGCTCATTTTGAGGATGTATCTGAACTTTATTGTCATTTGAAAATGTATTTAGTTAGTGAGGATGATAATTTGAGAAAAATGGCTGAGCGGATGCAAGAAAAGTTCAAGAAGTACTGGGGTGAGCCCGAAATNTCCATCTAGTTCTACTTCATCTAATAACACATCTATTACATCTAGTGGGAGTGTTATAACTGCATCATTAATAAGGACGAAGCTTCACTTGACGAAACAAAAGGAAGACAATGGAAGTGGGGGTGCTAAATTGGAGTTGGATAAATACATTAGTGAAGAAAAAGAGCCATCTAGTGAAGAATTTTATATCTTAAGTTGGTGGAAAACCCATTCTCCTAGATTTTCTATTCTTTCGGAGTTGGCTCGTGATGTGTTGGCCATTCCAATTTCTAGTATGGCGTCGGAATGTGCGTTTAGAACCGGTGGCCGTATTCTTGATCCATTTAGGAGTTCATTGACTCCTAAATGCGTGCAAGCTATTATTTGTCTTCAAGATTGGCTTAGAGAAGAGAAGAATCCTATTAGTGTTGAAGAAGACTTGAAGTATCTTGAGGAACTTGAACTTGGTAAGCTTTAATATTTTGTGTGTATTTTAGTTCAAAATAATATATCATAATTGTTTGTCATTGTCATTGACATATTTGGTCGAATTATCTTTAGATATGGGAAATAATGGAAGCACTACTAGCATTGCTTGATGTATAGTTGCAACTTGCAACTTGAGTGGTAAGTTTTAATACACCATTTGTTTGGTGATATTCTTTTGTAGTTTTGTTTTATTATCATCAAAAAATAAAATTCTAACTTATGATTTATATATTTTAGGTTCAAGTGCAATTATGCCCCGTGCTCGGTCGGCCAATTTTTCAGAGAAGATTTGCAGCCTGTTAATGCTGCTACAGTGCTGTCCCAACAGTGAAAATTTTCTATTTTCTGCTCCATTTTAGTGCTCTAAATTAGCATACTGTTAACTGTTAAAGTGCTATCCCGTGTGNTAATTTGTTCTGTAAATTAGCAAACTGTTAACTGCAACATTCTGCTTGCATTTGGTATTTTGTCGACAGACACAGATGGAGATCAACATTTGGTAAATTTGCAAACTGTTAACTGTTAACTGCAGAATCAGAAGTGACCAGTGCATGTTTGCAGTGTTATGCTGTTTTGTTAACTGTTGTGTTATGCTGTTTTGTTAACTGTTCTGTTTTAATGGAAAATCAGAAGCGACCAGTGCATGTTTGCAGTGTTATGCTCTCCCTATGGTCTAATTATTAGCGTTTTGACTTTGGAGGACATGAGCTTTGAAATTCAGTGTCAAATAGCACTGCCAAATGTTCACCATGTCATGCATCTTGAATGTGAAATAAGACCGAATATTAAACTGAAACCATACCGAACCAAAAAATTAAATACCGAACCGTACCGAAATATTTTGGTACGATATTTGGTACGCACAATTGATAAACCGAATACCGTACCGAAATTATTAAATACCGAACCGAAATACCGAATGCCTGATGCGTGGCTAGAATTCATGGTTTAACAAATTATATGCCTTACATTTTATGTGCGTTAATGATAGAAATACACTTTTTATGTGCATAATGGAG
>ML397802.1:24392-40127 GCA_005239525.1 Nicotiana knightiana | reverse complement strand
ATATGAATTAAATTTTAGGATATGAATTGGAATTTTACTTTATGAATTGGAATTTTAGTTTATAAATTGGAATTTTTGGATATGAATTGAGCCTTTAGGATATGAATTGAACCTTTAGGATATGAATTGAAATTTTAGGATATGAATTGAAATTTTAGTTTATGTATTGTAATTTTAGTTTATGTATTGTAATTTTAGTTTATAAATTGGAATTTTTTTATGAATTGAGCCTTTAGGATATGAATTGAACCTTTCGGATATGAATTGAACTTTTAGTTTATGAATTAAAATTTTAGGATATGAATTGGACTTTTAGTTTATGAATTGTAATTTTAGTTTATGTATTGGAATTTTAGTTTATGTATTGCAATTTTAGTTTATAAATTGGAATTTTTGGAGATGAATTGAGCATTTAGGATATGAATTGAACCTTTAGGATATGAATTGAAATTTTGGGATATGAATTGAAATTTTAGGATATGAATTAAAATTTTAATTTATGTATTGTAATTTTAGTTTATGTTTTGTAATTTTAGTTTATAAATGGAGCCTTTAGGATATGAAATTAATTAACTAAAAAAAGATTAAGATATGAATTAATTAAATTAATTTGTTCTTGTTTTATTTGTATAGATGGAACATCGTACTTGGATGTACAATAGGAATTATCCTAATAGGCGAGGGTTGCAGGAGGATTTTGTAGAAGGGGTTGATGACTTTATTAGACATGCAATGGAACTTCCACCATACCAAAGTGAAGGATTAATTAGGTGCCCTTGTGTTAGGTGCGACTGTATGAGGTTTGAAAAACCGGAGGAAGTAAGACTTCATCTTTATAGGAAGGGGTTTATAGCGAATTACTTCGTGTGGACTAATCATGGAGAGGTCGATGGTAGCAATGGGAGATTTCATAACATGGTTGCGGGTGAAAGTAGTAGGTCGGTGGAGAATACAAATCGTGATTCTAGAATACATGATATGGTTGCAGATGCTTTTGGGATGCAATTTGGGGGTGAGACCAATGAAAATGTTGAACAAACTCCTAATGATAACGCAAAAAGTTTTTTTGAACAGTTAGAGGAAGCTAGTCGTCCATTAAGGGAAGGAAGTCTGCACTCTGAGCTGTCTGTTGCAGTTAGATTACTAAGTATAAAATCTGATTGGAATATTTCTCAAGCAGCCATGGACTCTTTCATTGACCTTATGAGTGAACTAGTTGACCCTGATATCAGCTTACCTGGTGATTTCTATAAGGCAAAGAGATTGGTTTCTAAGTTAGGACTTTCGTCAATGAGAATTGATTGTTGTGAAGATGGTTGCATGTTATATTATAAAGATGATGCAACTTTAAACAGTTGTAAATTTTGCGACAAGCCTCGTTTCAAGAGGCTTTCCAGCGGGAATATGGTCGCTATTAAGGCGATGCATTATTTACCTCTTATACCTAGGTTAAAGAGGTTATGATTCGATGAATTCTGCTTCTCATATGAGATGTCACTTTGAAAATAGAAGACCACCTGAGATGGCACTTCTCATATGCAAAGGCAATGGCTTACCGCAACCTTCTTACAAAAGAGCGAAAAAGGAAAGAAAGCTCGAGCATCCGAGAAGGGAAGGTCCTTGCACACTGGAGGTGCGATCAGCCAAGGGACAATAAAAAGAAGATTGGTACGTAATTGATTAATTTATTTTAATTTTCAAAGTATATCTATTTTGTTTATTAACTAAAATTTATGAGTTTCAGGAAAAGAAGTTGGGGCGTCCAATGAAGCAAGATGAGTTATTCAAGGAGACTCATATTGTCAAGAAGAAGAAAGAGACGGATCAAGAAAGGTGGGTCGAGGGCCGAGCCTCGACTGTACATGTAAGTTTTCACTTTTCATTAAGTATTTTGATTTACACTTATATAAATTTTGAAATACTAATTCAATGTAATTTTTCTTATAGGATCGCTTCACAGCTGACGTGGAGGAATTCATACGCAGTCAGCCACCTAATGAGTCGGGCGAGGCAATCCAACTTTCGGATGAGGATGCTGAAAGAATATGGATGGAGGCTGCTGGCGGTGCAAAATGGGGGAAGGTATACGGGCTTCCTACTAAGAAGTTCCATCGCTAGCACTGTGGAATGCAAGGAATAGGGACTTCCTCGCAAGGCGAGCAACTTCATGGGGAGAGCCTCTCTGCTATGCGGGAGAGTGTGACAAAGCTCACATCTGAGCTAGAAACTGCCAAGGAAAGAGAAAAGCTTAGAGATGCTCAGTACGTTGGCATGCAAACTCAGTACCATGGCATGCAAGCTCAGCTCAAAGCTCTCCTAGATTCTGGAGATTTTCCGATTCCCCGGTCTCGCGAGTCATCGCCAGAAGCTCAACTTGAACGTGAGCGTTCCTCCAGTCCTCCCCGTGCTAGTTCCTCTCGTCCTCCACGTGATCGTTATTCTCGTCCTCCTCAAAATGACCCTTCTCATTACCGTCTTGATATTGAAGCTTCATCAGACGATGATGATAATGATGTTGAAAGAAAAAAATCCTTGAGTACTTTTATATACTTTGAACAAGACAATATAACTTTGGTCCGTTTTCGATTGGGCTTGTAATAAATATTAACTTAGTTTTGTTAGTTTAATGTGTTAGTTCTATTGAACTTTATACTTTGTTGGTTTTAATATTGGTTTCAATGTTGTTGTTGTGTTATTATTGTTGTTGTTGTTGTGTTGTTGTAGTTCGTATTATTGTTGTGTTGTTGTAGTTCGTATTGTTGTTGTTGTTATTGTAATAGGATTTGGTATGCTGGCAGGTGGTGTAGCTGCCAAAATAGGCAGTTTCTGCCAAAATAATACCCAGAAAAGCGACCAACTTTGGTCGCTATTGTATAATTTTTTTCCTGGGCAATAGCGACCAAAGTTGGTCGCTAAATAACCCAGATTTACAGTATAGTTAAAAAATATTTTTTCTGAAAATTGGCGACCAATGTTGGTCGCTTAATTAATAAAAAACATTAAATTGTTGGAATTAGCGACCAATTGTGATCGCTTTTTGTTAAAAAAGAATTTAAAAATTATAGAATAGCGACCAACTTTGGTCACTATTTTCCAGATTTAAAAAACTTATATTTTCTTTACAGACCAAAGTTGGTCGCTATATTTTGTATAATAATAAATAAATAAATAACGTAATTTAAAAATAGAGACGAACTTTGGTCGCTAAATTTATATTATTAAAATAATATAGCGACCAAAGTTGGTCGCTTTTTTTTATACCGGAATATTTGGTCCTTTTAACTTAGAGACCAAAGTTGGTCGCTAATTAGCGACCAACTTTGGTCCCTAAATTAAAGGGACCAACGAAAAAGCGATCAAGCCATTTTGGATGCCTTTTGGTCGCTTTTGCACGGTTTAGCGACCAAAGTTGGTCGCTTTTCGTGGTCGTTTTTTTCCCGATTTTTAGTAGTGCTTACATCAGAAATTTTTTCTATTGAATGTCGGTACTTCAAAGCAATAGAATTCCCTTAAACATCTTGTTAACAAACTGTTACATTTTGCATCTGCAATCTCAAGTAATTGAAATGACAGCAGATTATTACCACTATCAAACGAAGTTTAGCCATCAACGCCATGAAATAAGAAGTCAACATTGATATAAACACCTTAAACAAAGAATTTCAACCTTATTTAATCAAATTTTTTAAAAGAATGTATATAAACACAGAATTCACCACCTCAACTGCTGCAAAAATTTCAAGAAGCAGCAAAATCATGCATTAAACTTAAACAAAGCATAAACTAAAAAACAATTCACGAACATTTCAAAGTAAACAGAAAGAAAACTTTACCAAGAAATTAAGTAGAACTCTCTAATGGCTTTGCATGTAACAACTCCTTCTTCCTTCGATCATTACTAGGAATAAAGAAAAAGGAGCAGTGAAATGCTTTAAAAAGAAGTTTGCTGTGTGTTGCTTTCTCTTTTTGTACGTAGTATTTTGCAACGTGGACTAAGTGAAGCATCCATTTGAGCGTTACGTTTATAAACTTCTCTGCCAGATATAACTAATTAATATATAGTCAAATATACAATATCAAAGTACAATACAAGATTATATAAACTTCTCATTCGGAGTATTTAATATCTTTCACTCGAAGTTATATAGATATTATATTTGTAGTCAAATATTTTCAGAGATACACCTTCCTCTGTATTTGTCTTTATAACACTTAATTTTCTTGTATTTTGAGATATTACACTTGCCTCCTCATAATTTTGATTTTTCTTCTTTGGATAATGAAACTGATTTTAAATTGATAGATGTTGTATGTATTCAAATGCTACTATTTGTAGCTCTTATTTCCCTTATGTATACGGTCGAAATCGGGCTCGACTATTGCACAACAGATCGAGCTCGAAACGTGAAGGGTTGAAGACCTATCCCGAAGTCTCATCGAACCAGGACACGAGGTCGGAATGTCCGTCCTCGAGAACATTGAGCTCATGATCCTGGAATCGACCCCGACCCCGAATGAGCTCAAGAAACATTGCCAGTACAACCGATAGAAGACCGAAATAATGGAAGGCGGAAATATCCGTGATCGGTCGGATGTTTCAGCGGAATCTCTGCACGTATCAATAAAGAACCGGCAAATCAAGAAATCAGGAGATTTTTACCTTTTATAGAATTGCACCTAGAGTAGGACTCCCCTACTATATAGGGGAGTATGATTACTTGTAAAGGACATTAGAACACACACCCTAAGCAATGCATTGTTATTCCTAGTTCTTATTATCTTGTCATTTTGCTATGGTATCGATAAAAGCAATTTTGGATTGAGGGTGGCTAACCTTCCAAGGCTAAGATTGTTCAACTTGTGTGGTTTGCACTTACTTTCTCATTGTTTATTTCAATTTTAATTTGATTTCTCATTTTGTATCGAGTTAGATCATGTATCCTTATAACCACGTACAAATTCAATTGTAATCCGATTTTGAGGGTAAACAGTATGGCGCCCACCGTGGGGCTAAGTATAATAGTGGTTATTCGATACAAATCTCTATAACACACACAGTTTGGCGCATACCTGATTGACGCTAATTCGCATGTGGCTATCGACGCAAACTTGCTTACCAACCCCGAAAATAGCATTTATGGTGGAGCCTGATCAGCAACTCGAAATACACAAAACATTGAAGGAGACGAGATCAGTCGACGGGTGATCTTTGAAATGGTGCATGCTCAACAGGCGGCGATAACTCAGTTACAGATCCAAAGTTGTGCACCGAGTTGGGTTGAGCTCGATCCACCCCGGGAAGTCACCCACAGGGATGAATCGGTCATAGAAAGGTCAAATGAACACGAATCGGGAGCTAACCCCGAGATCATAAAGATGCTCGAGGAGCTGACAAAATGGATAGAATCAGGGGAGAAGAAAAACCTACAATTCTCTAGAGCACCTTCGATATTGAAAGGCCTGGATTCCAAGAAGTTCGTGCAAAAACCTTTTCCTCCGAGCGCAGCTCCGAAGCCGATCCCCAAGAAAATCGGTATGACCAAAATACCTAAGTATAACGGAACGACTAATCCATATGAGCATGTAACCTCTTATGTGTGTGCCATCAAAGGGAACGACTTGGAGGACGATGAGACCGAGTTTGTTCTGGTGAAAACACTTAGAGAGACCCTGTCAAAGGGAGCTATGATATGATATCACAACTTATCTCATAATTCTATTGACTCATTTGCTATGCTTGCAGATTCTTTCTTGAAAGCATACGTTGATGCCATCAAGGTCGAGACCAGGAAATCCTACCTTTTCAAAGTAAAACAGAAGGATAACGAGATGCTCAGAGAGTTCGTGTTCCGTTTTCAAATGGAGCGAATGGATCTGCCACCGGTTGCTGATGATTGGGTTGTTCAGGCGGCTCAATATTCGAAGCTCGATGGCTTTGCAGCAGTTGATGTGAACACCCAATTTTTGCCCTACAAGGAAATTACTCCTAAAATAACCAAAAATAGTTTTAATAAATTTTAGGAACTTTTCTTTATTTAGTTGCATTCCATGCATGTTTAATAATTCTAAGATCATAAAATAAAATAAAAATCATAAAAAATGTTCGAATCTTGATTTCATTAGCATGTTAGATTTTAAACTTCATTTTTAGGATTTAATCACATTGTAAATGCATCTTCTAAAAAATCAAGATTGCATACATAGTCTCAATTAATTAGTTTTAACATAGTTAATTATTCGATTAGTAGTTAAAATGGATAGTTGATTGATTTTACAAAGAGTGATATCAAAATTGGAGTTTAAAACTAAGTGGCTAATTTGAAAAGAAGAGATTTAATTGATTCTTGAATTGGGTTAACCTTGCAAAGGAAAATAGGCCTGCTTTGTTGAAGCCCAGAATTCCTACACACCCAAGCCCACACCTGAATCGGCCCAGCACCCCCTTCGATTGCCTAAACGACGTCGTTTCGCCCTTTCCCCTCACCTATTAAAAATAAAACTAAGACCTAATCTAGAGGGGATGGAGGGAGCGCCTTTTCCCCTGGCTTCTTCCTCACTTCTCATCCCTAATACACAGATCAGATCCTCCCCTCCCATAGAGAAACGGCGCCCCCCTTTCTTCTTGTTGGAGCTCTTTATTGACAACCTGAAAGAGAAACCCCTAGACCCCTTAAGCACCATTCCCCCCCCCCTCCTGCCGGACTGGCTCTTCTTCAACAAAATAGACGCAATATTAGAAGAGAAATCAGATCCCCCTTGACAAAAGAAGGAGAAGCGTTGTTCCCTTCTTTTCTCCTCTTCTTGACATTTCATCTTGAACAAACTCAACGATCTGATCTCAATCGAAGGGACAGCCATGGCTAGCCTTCTTCTTCCTCACTAAAATGACACTCCCCTCCATTGAAGAGAAGCTTCAACAGCAACACACGAAATAGCAACAAAAAAAAAACAGATCTGAACTCGAAAATTTAAGGAAAAATCTGAAAACAAAAAAGGAGCCCTATTCAAAATCATCGTTCACTCTCGCTCATGTTGTTGTTGCTGGATTGCTGAGCTCTGTTTCGATTCGGACTTCGTCTTCTTCATTATTCAATTTATTTTTAAGGTACGGTTCGATTTCAAACTTTGCAATTCGATTTGGTTAAATAAAGTTCACAATGTTGTTGTATTTTGCTTGTTAAGATCCGAATATGTCGCATGCCAATTCTATATTAGTGTGAGTGTTTTCTTATTTATAAATGTAGTAAACCATTTCTGTTCTTCAAACTACTAGACTTTTTGGTTTTTTGTATAGTGGATTTGCTGTAAAACTACTGGTTTGCTAAATTAGTGTAGTTGGATATTCTTTGTACCTCCTTTCTTTTTACCCATATCTTCATCATTTCATATGTCCTGTTTTGTCTCATTTGTATGTTGAATTTGTTTTTCACCTTGTGCTGATGGATCTTCATTTAAAGTAAACACTTAGTCAATGTGCCTTTTTTGCAAATTCCAATGTGAAATGTTTGCTATAGATTATTTGGTTAAGGACTTATATGAATTGAAAGTGTAAATATCTTTTGGATTTGGAGTTCATAATGGATTAGTATATGAACACTAAATTAACCTAAAATATCTTAATGATCATTTCCTTTTTACTATTTTGCTCTTGATGAATGTTCGTTAATCATTTGATAGCCGGTTTAATGATAATCAAAATAAGATATTCAGAGGTTAATAATTGCATATTTAGCCACGGGTTGATGTAATTTGCAATTTAAGACCTAGGTGAAGTTTTACTTTTGTTGGATAGTGTTGTTGGGTTATATAGCTGGTAGGCATCTGTTATTGAACTCCCTAAAGTAAAAATGTGCAAATGTATCAGTTTGTTGGTGCAAATATGAATATCTAATTGGATCATGTTTTCATTTCTGTGCATTTCAATTATTCAATTAGTCTATGTATATTCTTTAAGATTCTTGCATCCGCAACTCTAATTACAAATAGGTTCCATAAATCCACAAACTTTCACAATAATCTCAAACTTAGTCCTTGAACAAACTTATATCTTGCAGTCCAAAAATACCTCCGTCACTCTTAGACTAGCATTACAAATAACTTAGAAAAAAAATAAAGACTTATGAAAAATTTGCTTCAAATAAGAAATTAAATCATCGTGACCATAGTCATGATTACATAATCTACACTCGGGTTTGCAACTCATGCTACCCGACCACAACTTCAAACTCTAATAAAAATAAACATGTTATAAATCGCGGGTACTTTCATGTGGCGCGGTTTGCAACGTGTCCAAAAATAACAAGTGCACGTCACCGTATTTGTATTAAAATAGTTCCATAAATATTAAAAAGCGGCTAAAGAGTAAGAAGGCTAAAAATGCACAATAGGTTTAAAATATGTAAATAATTAGATAATTAGGTCAAATATTAATAGTTAAGCGACCGTGTTAGAACCATGGAATTCGGGAATGCCTAACACCTTCTCCCGGGTTAACAGAATTCCTTACTCGGATTTCTGATTCGCAGACATTTTAAACAGAGTCAAAATTTCCTTGGTTTGGGATTTCAATAAATAAATGGTGTCCCGGAACATCGTAAAAAATTCGGGTGGCGACTCTGAAACTAAAATAAATCCCAAATCTGAATAATGTCACTTTAATTGGAAAAACTCCCTTATTACCCCTTCATTAATTAGGGGGGAGGAAAAAGGAGGTGTGACAGCTCTGGCGACTCTGCTGGGGACGATCCCAGAATCTCTGGTTCAGTGTTCAAGAATTCGAGCTTAAAATAACTGTTGTATTTGGCTTTATTATCTGATTTTACATATTTGAACCTAATGTGCTAAATGCTGCTTTTACCGCTTTGATATTATCTGAACTGTATATAAATCGTGCTGAAACCCTCTTCTCTCTGAGTCTTCTAAATCACCTGGGAAGTGTGCACTTCGTGTGACTTCTTTTCTGTTACAGCCACATCCAATTTTTAGAACGAGGTACGGACAAGTTGCAAAGCCAGCGAAGCTTCTATATTCCCGGTACGCTGCCCCGACCTCGGCTCGAGCTGTCCGCTCGGGTAAGCCTGGTCTAGAACAAAACCCCAGGATTCAAACTTAGAATGATATAACCTCATGCCGGATCTCTAGTAAGTGCGTTTTTTGCATCATGTGCATTTGACTTAGGAGACTCAACACAGGGGTTGGGTCCGTCTAGGACAGGTGAACCCAAAATAAAAGTCCCTCCTGATGCATCTTACGTGCTACTTGGCCTTTGTTTGTTTCGGCATGCATGTTGACCGGCTTCTAGAATAGGAAAGAAAATAAAACAAAAAGAGAATAAGAAAATAACCAAGAGTGAGGATAGGTATTTGAAACCCCGAAACTCTATCTAAAAGATAGGAAATAAATGAATATTCTCAAAAGTCATATTCCCCGGTTCCGTCAAAACTGGCAGAACTACGCGGGTCTGATTCTCACCGGATGTGAGATACGTAGGCATACCTCATCGGTTCCGTCCCCCAATATTAAAAAAAATAAATCCAAAAAAAAAATATTTTCCTTTAATTCCTTCTTTAGGAGTATCTTAGGAAATCGCAAACAAATAAAAATAAATAAAAGTTTTAGAACCCATAAATATATATATATATATATATATATATAAATTTCATTCAAGAAAAGAGGACAAATCAAAGTTAGTGGTATTGGTGTTGAAGTTAAAGTTTTGTGGACTGTGAAATTGATTGAAGTGCGAGAACTGAAAGTTAACCTTCAAAGCTGTAAATTGCACTTACGATTCTCCTTGCAAATGTTGTGATGATTGGTACTAATTCTGGTTTATACACAATTTACTAAGTAAAGCACAAGAAATTCTACAGCTATAAATCTGCAAAGAATGAAGTTCTATAGATCTCTTCCAAAGTTCAATGCCACTAATGTACTATTGGTGTTCTTGCTGTCATCTTTTTGCTTTCCTCAACAGGTTTGCACACAAACTCCCTGCTTTTTGTTAGATTTTTATCATTCTTGATATACTTAATTCTATTCAAACTTTAAAGATGTGCAGCATTTGTTACAAAGAAAGTCATTTTTCCTTGGGACCATCTTAACTTTAGCTTCATATTACTTCGTCCCACTAACAGCTGCACAATATTATTAATCTTTAGTACTAAAAATTGTATTAGAATACTCTTTGCTGGTATATTATTGATCTTCAACATAGTGTATTATTTTAAAAATATAATTCTTACTGACTAACCAAACAGGACGAAAACATATTCCTGCAAAATATGTTCCCTGTAAAATAACCTCCGTCATACTGAACACAAGTAATTTAGGTTGAAAGTTGGCTATTTTATACATGAGATGAGGGAATTGGCCTATGAATTTAAACATCAAGAAATTGGCTTTCCCTTTTCCTGTGAATGATTGTTTCTCTTTCAAAGTTCACAGCTGGAATCTGGTTTTGTAATCTTTGCGAGCAGTCAACTGTTATTCCTTGCGTTCTATTACCGAGTTGCAGAATTGGTACTGATTCTACAACATTTTGCACCAGTTTTGCATTGGCTATTTGCACTAGAGAAAATCTACAACAACTTATGCATATTCAGCTGCAGTTTTTTCTGGACTGTTTAGCAAAAATTCATCTCAAACAGGGGTCAAGTTTGGTAAGCTATTTAGCTGCAAGCTTCTGCTTGAAAACGGAACACAATTGAACAGTATTTGGTGGGATTTCCACACTGTTTTGACGCTACTATTTCTGCATTGTTTGAGTTGCAATCTGCATCCGTATATTCAGATAGTTCAAAATTTTTATGGGTATGGCTTCTCATGTGAATTATCTATGTCACGTTCATTTGCAGCAAACCTCAGTATTGATATTATAAGCTTTGCTACACTTATTTATGTAAGAAAGACTTTGTAAGATTAATACAGGGTTTGTTTGATGTAGTTATTTATATAATAAAGCCTATAAATTACCTATGCCACATGGGGACTGCGTGGATCATCTTTGTTATGGTCTTCATGCATTATATGTTTTAGCTTTAATTGCTTTTACTGAGGCATTGCATCGTGTGGAATTCAAATTTCATGAACTCAAAGAGCTTTGGAGATGAATTCTTCTCTCTGCAGCTTCCATTATTTTGTCCATTTTCTTTGTTTTGCCTCTTTTGTGGCATGTTTCCATTATGTTACTTCATCTATGTGCTCAGTTAGGTGGAACGACTAATTGGAACAACTAATTAAGGTATAAAAGTTAAAGACTAAAGTAGTCCCGAATACCTATTTTTTTTCCTCTATGGTTCAAGCATCTAAACATAGTTCTCATATATCGGAAGCACTGACAGTCCGTCATAATGCTGTGTGAAATATTTGTAATTTCTGTCAAGGAAAAATAACTGGAGAAATATTTTCGGTAAAGTGACTAACGTGATGCCATCAATAGGCTTGATTGTCATGACCGAGACACCAATCTAAAGTACTTCTTCAAGTGCTCCTCTCTATTTGGATAATAGAAAATGTACATATCCGATAACAACAACAACAACTGTCCAGTAAAGTCCCACAAAGTGGGGTCTGTGGCACAAAATTATGTGTGTTGTTATGTGCACTTACTAGAAATGTAAGACTCAGCTATCATTTTCACATGATCGAGCATCATTTTGAACCTCCAGTATTTTTTTTAATGTTGCTGAATAATAATAATAATATATAACTTATTCATTGTTGAAGCTGTTTAATGTTTTCTTCTTTGTTAGTCTGTCAGATAATTCTTACTCATTGGTAGCTGAGGTACTGAAAATTGGTGGCTGTAAATTTTTTTTAATTTGTTTTGCTTGTTTTTAAAACAATAAATCATTTTCAAATATGAGTTGAAAATAATCTTGACAATTATATTTTCCTGTTCACAAAAATGAATATGAGGATACTTTAAGCCAACATTTTTCTACCACAGAAACTAAAATGAAAATCTTAGGAGAGTGTAGGGATCTTTTGGCGGTTTGTTGTAATTTATACAAAAGGACAAAGGTCCACTAAAAGTGCAAATATCTTTCTCACAATTTGGCAGCGGCCCCATTTTTCCTTATTCTTTTAGTAAGTATTTTTTTTTATATACACGCTTCTCCCACTTTATGTATTATTTAAAATTCCAAAAGCAGTTCAAACATGAAAAAGAAATATAAATGAATATGTGCAATTATATCACATCAACTAGAATGTGAGGAGGACACCTAGTTGCCCTTTTCCTCATATTATATATAATATAATGGCCACAAGCTTTTTTTAAAAATTTTGTAACTTTTTGTTTTTGTTTTTGTGTTTGTTTGTTTTTAACTGTGCTAATGAGCCTGAATGTTTACTAGACAAATAGGTTAATTTACAAGAGTTTTCACAAAAGAAGAAAAAATCAAATCAAAATCCAAAAAGTAAAAAATATTTTCTTGCTTTTTAGAAGTCCTTTCAAACATTTCAAAAATTCAAAAAAAAAAGAAGAGTAAAATAAACGAAAAATAAGAGTTAGCTTATTTACTCCATTCTCAATCTTCTCGAACTACGCAAGATCTGATTCATGCGGCGTCATGATACGTAGGCAATCCCCATCGGATTCGATCATAGCCACAAATAAATTGAGTGAAAAATAAATAAATAAGAAAAAGAAAAATTGAGTGAGAAATAAAGAAAAGAGCGAAATCAATTAAAAAAGAAAAAGAAAAAAAGAGAGTGACAAAATAAATGAGAAAAAATAAAGAGCGAAAATAACAAAAAGAGAAAGGAAAAGAAATCGAGATATGGAAAATTCAAAAAAAAAGAGAGATAAAATTGGAAAGGGACATCTAAAGGCCGGGATGAAACATGCAACCGTTCAAACACATTGTAGAAGCGTTTAATTGTTAGGTGCATTGCATCCCAATATGCGATTTCCTATATGTTAAATGTCTCAAAAACTAACAAGGTTGTTTGGTGTGCAAATTAGCCAGGTTTTGGTGGTTGGTTTTGTTGGTAGTCCGGTTTCCCATCCTTCACAAGGTCCAAAGGTAGAGATGGCCTCCGCCGGTAATATGCCAATCATCGGTCCTGAGGATAGCCCGTCATCGGCTATTCCGCAGCCGGAATCAGCAACTGCTGAATAAAACAGAATGTTGCGTCGCCGCATGTTGGAGATGTGGGACGCCTGGTCTAATGGCAGGGAACCGCCAAGTGTAATCCCTGGTGAGTTGATTCCCGGTTCAGATGGGCTTTCGAACATCCTTGTGCCCAACCCACTCATCCCTTGTGGGCACACTCTAATGCTANCTGATTCCCGGTTCAGATGGGCTTTCGAACATCCTTGTGCCCAACCCACTCATCCCATGTGGGCACACTCTAATGCCGTCTAATGGCCCCGGAATGCCTTCTGCGGATCACCCCCAGGCGCCGGATTCAAGGGCACCGCCAACAATGTTCGTTGTGCCACCAATCTTCACCATGACACAGCCAACAATGTCCAAGCCAAACTCTTACCCTCAACACTCGAAATATGAGTCTCCCATGGGTCAGCAAAAAATAATGAGAAACCCCGAGAAAGAAGAAATGGCTCGGAAGATGAGAAGTTTAGAGCAAAGCTTAAAGAACATACAGGGTTTGAGTGGTCAGAAGAGTCTCTCCTACTACGATTTATGCATGTTTCCACATGTTCACCTGCCAGTTGGTTTCAAGACGCCAAAGTTTGAAAAATATGACGGGCACGGAGACCCGATGGCTCACTTGAAACGATATTGTAACCAGCTGAGAGATGCTGATGGAAAAGAAGAGTTGTTGATGGCCTATTTCGGAGAAAGCCTTATCGGGATCGCTTCTGAATGGTATATGGATCAAGAAATTACTCATTGGCATATGTGGGACGATTTGGCCCGAGACTTTGTTCGCCAGTTCCAGTATAATGTAGACATCGCTCCCGACAGGAACTCTTTGTCTAATTTGAAAAAGAAAACTGCGGAAAGCTTTCGCGAATATGCTGTCAAATGGCGTGAGCAAGCTGCCAGGGTAAAGCCTCCAATGGACGAAGCAGAAATGGTTACGGTCTTCCTACTGGCCCAAGAGGCGGACTACTTCCAGAATATGATGTCTCCTATGGGTAGAACATTCGCTGAAGCTATAAAAGTTGGGGAGATGGTCGAAAGAGGTTTAAAAACGGGCCGAATTTTGAGTCAAGCTACTTTTAAGGCTACATCACAGGCCGTTCAGAATGGTTCGGAGGGTTTGATGAACAAAAAACGAGATAGAAGAGGGAACTATGATGGCTTCAAGCTCCGAGGGGGCCCACAGGGCATTCAACCAATCATATATGCTTCCTGAAATCCCATAACACTTTTACCCCTATCAAGATGATGCTGCATATGCCGTGACACCGCCTCCCCGTGCGGTGATGAATACACAACCTTGCACACAACCACAAAATTATACCCAAAACCGAGCTCCACTTCCCGGAAATGCCCATCTTTACCAAGCTCCATATAATCCCCAATCAAATGTTTCCCAACACAAACCTCGCCCAAGAGAGCCTTTCAAAAAGAATCAGTTCACCCCTATTGGTGAATCCTACTCTAGCTTGCTCCAAAAGTTGGTTAGGATAGGTCTGTTGCAGCCGGTGGCCCCAAACCGGCCGAACCCCGAGTCCCCCTCGCACCGGGCTGATGCTAAATGTGAATACCACTCTGGAGCCGTGGGGCACGACACGGAAGATTGTTGGACTCTCAAACGAGCAGTGGAAGATCTCATTGAGGTCTAGGCAATAGTGCTTAGGGATGAAGATGACCCCAATATGATGAACAATCCCCTGCCTGCTCACACTGGGCCGGTGGTCGGAATGATTTGTGAAGATAAAGAACTTGATTCGGCACTGAAGGCCATTGAAGCCATTGCCGAGACAGAAGAAAAGCCAAAAAACGGTCGCCAAGCCTGAAAGTTCCCCCATCAGATAGGAGTCTCGGTAGCCAGTCTTGCTATCCTTTCTGCGTCCGGATTATCCCAGGGTGTGATTCGGATGTTTTACTTTATTGTCTTACTTTCCGATGTAAACCCTTCTATCTAAAAAATCATCAAAATAAAAATAAAAAATAAAAACAAAAAAAAATCAAATGGAATTAATATTTCTTTTTCCAAGAATGTCTCTTTTCTTAATCTTGTCTCTTTCTTACTCTACTTTCAGTTCTATTTAAATGCAGATTTCAATAACATGATATGCTTGCGGACTTCATGCACGGATCTTAAAACGCTGTCAGACTCCGAAATAATGAATCAAGAATCAGAATGCAAATGAAGTTAGGTCAAGAAAATAAAACAATAAATCGGAACAGCCAAAGGAAAATTGGTTCAGATTGGAAAGATCCATACATTACTACGAGAGTACTGCCGAAAGAGTGCTTTTGTACTTGGGGTACATCGAAGGAAATGTCCCTGAAACATCAACGCAGATGTAGTCAAAAGATCCTAAAACGTTGTCAGACTTCGAAATGATGAACCAAGAATCCAAATGAAAATAAAGTTTGGTCAAGGAAATAAAACAATGAAGCGGAACAGCCAAAGGAAAATTGGTTCAGAATGGAAAGGTCCATACATTACTACGAGAGTACTGCCAAAAAAATGCATAAGGGTACATCGAAGAAAATGTCCCTGAAACAACTGTCAATGCAGGTGCAGTCAAAAGGTACTATGTTTGATCCTCCATATAGCATTAAATGTTCTCCGGTTGGGATGACGAAG
>ML397802.1:0-24096 GCA_005239525.1 Nicotiana knightiana | reverse complement strand
AAAAAAAAAAAAAAAAAAAAGAGAACAAGGAAGCAAAAGAAAGAGAAAACAAAACAAAACAGAGGAAAAACAGAACAAAAACAAGATTTTGCGTGAACTATGTTCGACTTGATTCCGAAAGGATACGTAGGCAACCTCTCCCTGGGGTTCAGTCACACCAAAACAAAAATTTCACATTTTCCCCAAGAGTTTAAGTTGGGGCAAATAATATGATCAACGACGTTTTCACATGAAAGGTTCCAAAGTCGTGGCTCAATCCAAATTCTTTTCACCAAAAACCCTGTTGAAGTCCTTCCAATCAATCGACAATAGATGTCCAAAATTGGAAATACAGTTTGATTCGGAGCAGATACAAGCAATGAGAGAAATTAAAATGAGAGAGTCTTATCGGTGAAAACTCACACGGGCACTGTAAGGCGACGGTGAGTAGAGAAATTGAAAATGAGAGAGTCCTGTTAGTGAAAACTCGCAAAGAGCACTACAAGGCGACGGTAAGAAGAGAAATGAGAGAGGTTAGTAGGTGAAAACTCGCAAAGGGCGCCACCGAAAAGGATAATGGGTCACTGGTATAGACACAGTCCGGGGTAAGGTTTCTAGATCTCGAGGTAATAGTTGTGATGAATTTCTTAGAGTCGGACGGTTTACACGGATCAGGCATCCAGTCCAAAGGGCATGTCATGTTCATTGAAGTCTTCATGCACTCCAGATAAGTCCTTCTTTCCTTTCCCCGAAAAGGACACCTTTTTTTTAAATTCGTTGTCCATTCTGTCATTTACTTTTCTATCCCTTTCGGTCTAACTCTGTCCCGAAACTAAGGCAAAGAAAAGATGGCAAGATTGATTTACAGGGCTTTCGTTTGACACAGGCTGATATGCAGAAGGCACCCAGTTTTGTCAGGAGCATCGAGTCGATCCCAACTGGCCGAAGCGGTCGATACTTCAAACTCAAAGCCGTAAAAAGAGGAAATCGAATTGAAATGCCTATATAAGCGACCGCAGTTGAAAGGTTCGACCCCGTGTGGTTAACCATCTTGGCACGGTTTGAAAAGCCGAAATATTCCAAATAACCTAAAGTTACAGTTGGAAGAGAAGTTAGGAATGAAAAGCCAATAAAGGCGAAATAAAGGTGGAAAAGTTAAATCCCACACGACCAGCCGTCGCAGCCAAATTTGAGGGGCCAAAACTCCTCCCCCGATACTCCGAAAATCTAAAAGAAAAAGCAAGTGAAAAGCCTACAAAGGCAAAATAAAATGTCGGGTCCCACGTGACCGATCGCCGTGGTGAAATCTGGAAAGCCAAGGCCCCGGGATTAGAGAGGAAACCCAATCCCCAACAAGCAAACAAGCAAGCAGGTGGTTGAGATCTTCATCAAAAGAACTGAGATCAAGCAGCTGAAAATCAAGGCCGCAAAACCGACCACCGTTTCAAACTAACAAATTGTTCTTTGCTTGAAATAGGAAAGAGGTGCAAAAGCAACCGTGCAAAAGGCAGATGCAATAAAAAGGAATCGCGCAAGAGCTAGAAGGAACTCTGCAGCATTGACTCCAAAGAAAGGGAAGTTTCCTCCAAAAATCTTTTCCCGCATATAAAAAATAAAAAAAAATAAAAAAATGAAGTTGAATGTGATGCGACCCTAAAAGTAGCACATGATTTTCAACCCTTTGCCAAACATTTTCCAACCAAGGATATCCCAGTCCTCGGTTAATGCCAGCATAGGGTCCCGCACCCAAGCAGACACCGGCATAACCTGGTGATCTCTCCTTTTTCAGACAACAGCATAACCTGTTGACCTTCCCGGACACCGGCATAACCCGGTGATCCTTCAGAAAACAACATAACCTGTTGATCACTTCCAGACACTGGCATAACCCAGTGATATCTTTTTCAGGCAACAACATAACCTGTTGACCTCCCCGGACACCGGCGTAACCCGTTGATCCTTTTGAAAACAGCATAACCTGTTGATCACTTCCAGACGCTGGCATAACCCAGTGATCTCTTTTTTAGGCAACACCATAACCTGTTGACCTCCCCGGACACCGGCATAACCCGGTGATCCTTTTGACAACAGCATAACCTGTTGATCACTTCAGACACTGGCATAACCCAGTGATCTCTTTTTCAGGCAACAACATAACCTGTTGACCTCCCGGACATCGGCATAACCCGGTGATCCTTCTGACAACAGTATAACATGTTGATCACTTCAGACACTGGCATAACCCAGTGATCCCTTTTCCCCAGGCAACAACATAACCTGTTGACCTTTCCAGACACCAGCATAACCTGGTGATATTTTTCTTGACTACGGCATAACCCGTTGATCCTTCCGCAGACACCGTCATAACCTGGTGATGTTTTCTTGACGACAACATAACTTGTCAATTTTTTTTTTCCAACATAGGGTCTCCACTCCCTAGTTGATTTTACCTTTAGGCATAGGGTATCCACTCCCTAGTCTACAATAACTCCGGGTGCACGATTCCCGGCTTTTCATTGCTTTCAATAATAAAGTAGCATAGATTTTATTACAATAACTCACAGAATTTTTCCTAGTGAAACTGGGGCAGAAAATTTTGTTTGTTTTCTTTGATTTTGCGCAGGTTACAATGAATTTGAGACGACCAAAAGAAGACGTCTCGATTCAGAATAAAAGAAAACAAGAAAAGAAAAGAGTTGGACCCCAAAGTACAGAAACGGAAAAGATGTGGACCGCTCAAGACAAGATTGAAGTCACAAGCGGTGCGTGTCCCGTCTTGACCTGAAAAGTTGAAAAAGATTGAACCAACACCTATGACTAACAAGCATCAAGATTCAGATCAGAGTCTGCGTGAAGAAACAACCAAGACTCAAGATCAAGCTGCAGAAGACTTATAGATAGGGATCTTGTAACTCGTAGTTGATAGTTTAGTTTAGTATTTTTCATTTTGATTTTGGTGTAATAAGGAGCTCAGCAAGTAGTAAGCAGCAGCAACAGCAGTGAAATCACAGCTTTCCGGTAGTCCCAGCTACCAAAACTTCCAGAACTACACTGACCTGATTCCTTTATAGCCAAGGATATGTAGGCAACCCCTGAAGCAAGGTTCGGTCAAAATTTTTTTTTCAAAGTGCTTCCAAATGGAGTATCAAACGGGAAAAAATTGCTCATAGTTGCTCACTTTATCTTTGCTCGAAAACTCTTCATGTTGTCGAGCAAAGAGGAGCAGCTGTGAACACCCAATTTTTGCCCTACAAGGAAATTACTCCTAAAATAACCAAAAATAGTTTTAATAAATTTTAGGAACTTTTCTTTATTTAGTTGCATTCCATGCATGTTTAATAATTCTAAAATCATAAAATAAAATAAAAATCATAAAAAATGTTCGAATCTTGATATCATTAGCATGTTATATTTTAAACTTCATTTTTAGGATTTAATCACATTGTAAATGCATCTTCTAAAAAATCAAAATTGCATACATAGTCTCAATTAATTAGTTTTAACATAGTTAATTATTCGATTAGTAGTTAAAATGGATAGTTGATTGATTTTACAAAGAGTGGTATCAAAATTGGAGTTTAAAACTAAGTGGCTAATTTGAAAAGAAGAGATTTAGTTGATTCTTGAATTGGGTTAACCTTGCAAAGGAAAATAGGCTTGCTTTGTTGAAGTCCAGAATTCCTACACACCCAAGCCCACACCTGAATCGGCCCAGCACCCCCTTCAGATGCCTAAGCGACGTCGTTTCGCCCTTTCCCCTCACCTATTAAAATAAAGCTAAGACCTAATCTAGAGGGGATGGAGGGAGCGCCTTTTCCCCCTGGCTTCTTCCTCACTTCTCATCCCTAATACACAGATCAGATCCTCCCCTCCCATAGAGAAACAACGCCCCCCTTTTTCTTGTTGGAGCTCATCATTGACAACCTGAAAGAGAACCCCCAAGACCCCTTAAGCACCGTTCCTCCCCCTCCTGCCGGACTGGCTCGTCTTCAACAAAATAGACCCAAGATTAGAAGAGAAATCAGATCCCCCTTGCCAAAAGAAGGAGAAGCGTTGTTCCCTTCTCTTCTTCTCTTCTTGACATTTCATCTTGAACAAACTCAAAGATCTGATCTCAACGAAGGAACAGCCATGGCTGGCCTTCTTCTTCCTCACTAAAACGACACTCCCCTACATTGAAGAGAAGCTTCAACAACAACACACGAAACAACAAAAAAAAAAACAGATCTGAAACTCAAAAATTTAAGGAAAAATCTGAAAAACAAAAAAGGAGCCCTATTCAAAATCATCGTTCACTCTCGCTCATGTTGCTGTTGCTGGATTGCTGAGCTCTGTTTCGATTCGGACTTCGTCTTCTTCATCAATTTATTTTTAAGGTACGGTTCGATTTCAAACTTTGCAATTCGGTTTGGTTAAATAAAGTTCACAATGTTGTTGTATTTTGCTTGTTAAGATCCGAATATGTCGCATGCCAATTCTATATTAGTGTGAGTGTTTTCTTATTTATAAATGTAGTAAACCATTTCTATTCTTCAAACTACTAGACTTTTTTGGTTTTTTGTATAGTGGATTTGCTGTAAAACTACTGGTTTGCGTGTAGTTGGAATTCTTTGTACCTCCTTTCTTTTTACCCATATCTTCATCATTTCATATGTCCTGTTTTGTCTCATTTGTATGTTGAATTTGTTTTTCACCTTGTGCTGATGGGTCTTCATTTAAAGTAAACACTTAGTCAATGTGCCTTTTTTTTTATAATTCCAATGTGAAATGTTTGCTATAAATTATTTGGTTAAGGACTTATATGAATTGAAAGTGTAAATATCTTTTGGATTTGGAGTTCATAATGGATTAGTATATGAACACTAAATTAACCTAAAATATCTTAATGATCGTTTCCTTTTTACTGTTTTGCTCTTGATGAATGTTCGTTAATCATTTGATAGCCGGTTTAATGATAATCAAAATAAGATATTCAGAGGTTAATAATTGCATATTTAGCCACGGGTTGGTGTAATTTTCAATTTAAGACCTAGGTGAAGTTTTACTTCTGTTGGATAGTGTTGTTGGGTTATATAGCTGTTAGGCATCTGTTATTGAACTCCATAAAGTAAAAATGTGCAAATGTATCAGTTTGTTGGTGCAAATATGAATATCTAATTGGATCATGTTTTCATTTCTGTGCACTTCAATTATTCAATTAGTCTATACATATTCTTTAAGATTCTTGCATCCGCAAATCTAATTACAAATAGGTTCCATAAATCCACAAACTTTCACAATAATCTCAAACTTAGTCCTTGAACAAACTTATACCTTGTAGTCCAAAAATACCTCCGTCACTCTTAGACTAGCATTACAAATAACTTAGAAAAAAAATAAATACTTATGGAAAATTTGCTTCAAATAAGAAATTAAATCATCGTGACCATAGTCATGATTACATAATCTACACTCGGGTTTGCAACTCATGCTACCCGACCACAACTTCAAACTCTAATAAAAATAAACATGTTATAAATCGCGGGTACATTTCATGTGGCGCGGTTTGCAACGTGTCCAAAAATAACAAGTGCACGTCACCGTGACTTGTACTAAAATAGTTCCATAAATATTAAAAAGCGGCTAAAGAGTAAGAAGGATAAAAATGCACAATAGGTTTAAAATATATAAATAATTAGATAATTAGGCCAAATATTAATAGTTAAGCGACCGTGTTAGAACCATGGAATTCGGGAGTGCCTAACACCTTCTCTCGGGTTAACAGAATTCCTAACTCGGATTTCTGGTTCGCAGACATTTTAAACAGAGTCAAAATTTCCTTGGTTTGGGATTTCAATAAATAAATGGTGTCCCGGAACACCGTAAAAAATCCGGGTGGCGACTCTGAAACTAAAATAAATCCCAAATCTAAATAATGTCACTTTAATTGAAAAAACTCCCTTATTACCCCTTCACTAATTAGGGGGAGGAAAAAGGAGGTGTGACAGTTGAAACAAAACCTGATAGAATATCTGGCCTTTACTTGGGCCGATGTGCATAACTGATATCAATCGAAGATCAGAGTGGAAGATGATCAACTCGGGGCCCGTCAAAACTCTCGACAGAGTCAAGAGAGACATCGATCGTGAACCGAGATCAAACACGGTATTTGGGAGATTATATTATCTGAGAATACATAGTAGAGGCTTTGATCCAATGAGATCTCATTCTAGGAACTTGGTCATTAGTCCAATGGTTGTTCTGCTCTCATCTTAATTCAGTTGATATTTCAAGATTGCCTGGTGGATGGACTGAAAGAGGGATTAAGATGTTGGCAATGTTAAGGTGGTTGTTTTTGGGACTGTTGATTTCTTTGGTCATTATATCTGTTTCAGCTAATGATAATGAACTCTTTGGTAATGTTAAGGTGGTTGTTTTTGGGACTGTTGATTTCTTTGGTCATTATATCTGTTTCAGCTAATGATAATGAACTCTTTGGTTGCTGTGATGAAGATGGTTTTTGGAGCATAAGTACCATTTTAGAGTGCCAAAAACTGAGTGACTTCTTTATTGTTGTTGCTTACTTTTCAATCCCTCTTGAGTTGCTTTACTTCATTAGCCGCTCCAATCTTCCTTTTAAATGGGTTCTAGTCGAATTCGTGTTGTTTATAGTTCTTTGTGGATTGACACATTTGCTCAATGGATGGACTTATGGTCCTCACCCTTCATTTCAATTGATATTGTCCCTAACAGTTGCCAAAATCCTTACTGCCCTTGTCTCTTGTGCAACTGCAATTACCCTTTTGACTCTGTTCCCTCTTCTCCTTAAGATAAAAGTCAGAGAATTGTTCTTGGCACAGAATGTTTTAGAGCTAGATCAAGAGGTTGTTATTATGAAGAAACAAACTGAGGCAAGCATGCACGTCCGTATGTTGACGCAAGAAATTAGGAAGTCACTTGATAAGCGCACAATATTGTACACTACTCTGGTTGAACTTTCGAAAACATTGAAGCTGCAGAATTGTGCAGTTTGGATGCCAAATGAAAGTAGGTCACAAATGAACTTGACACATGAGTTAAGCCCTAGTTCTGCTGCAGAATCTCATCGTTCGCTCTCAATTAATGATCCGGATGTGTTAGAGATAACAAAGAACAAGGGGGTAAGGATACTGAGGCAAGATTCGGTTCTTGCAGTCTCGAGCAGTGGAGGATCTGGTGAACCATGTGTTGTTGCAGCAATTCGGATGCCATTGCTTCGTGCTTCAGACTTCAAAGGTGGTACTCCAGAGCTGGTTGACACTCGTTACGCCATTTTAGTATTGGTACTTTCGAGTGCTGACGGTAGAGTCTGGAGTTATAATGAGATGGAGATAGTAGAAGTAGTTGCTGATCAGTTGGCCGTGGCATTATCACCTGCCACTGTGCTTGAAGAATCTCAGACAATGAGGGAGAAATTAGAAATGAGGAATCGTGTGCTGCAGAAGGCTAAAGAGAACGCTTTGAAGGCAAGCCAGGCAAGAGCTTCGTTTCAGAAGGTGATGAACAATGGGATGAGGCGGCCGATGCACTCATTTTAGTATTGGTACTTTCGAATTCTGGCGGTAGAGCCTGGAGCTATAATGAGATGGAGATAGTAGAAGTAGTTGTTGATCAGGTGGCAGTGACATTTGTAGACAATAAATTGCGTCGAGAAAATAAAATCAAGACCGAAAAATATCGCAACAATCGTAGTATTTGATTTCAGATAATATGAGTGTACAATCTCCCTCTGATTCTTCTTTTCAACAGTAAATAAAAGAGCATCCGAGCTTAATCTAGAATTTTATTTTATTTTAATTCAGTGTTTGAGGCTTGATCCTGATCCTGACGTACTTTTAATCCACGGGCTTGCATCTTGTTCTTGAATCTTCGTCTTGATCTTTTAATCCTTAGAACATTTGAATGCTTGTAGCTTTTAGGGAAATCCGCAGCGTTCGATCCACGAGCTCCCACTTGCTTCTTGTTATAACTTCTGGTTATGAAGACCCTTATTTATAGTAGTGGAAGGGAGGAGCTGTGATAAGAACAAATTCTTTCCGACCAATCAAATTGAAGTATGACATGGCCGCATTTGATTGGCCAGAACATGTCACTTGCACACGTGACGCGGTTTCATTGGCCCTATAATTTGACTTGGCTTGCCTTGTCATTTTGACACGTTCACAATCCTATTGGCTCTTCCGTTTGACCTTGCGCGACACGTCATTTGACACGTGGCACCAAACTGGGCCTCTAGGAAAATGTCATCTTGGGCTTAATGAAGTGGGCTAATCACTTTAGCCCAACTAAATGGGCTAGCCCATGGATTAAGACTTATTTATTTAATCTATATATATTGGACTTATATAATTGATTCAATTAGCCCATAATATTTATTTGGACTAGTAGATTTAAAATATAGTCCAAATTATTTATTAAATTTAAATTCATTAAATTTTACATGCCTACAAATTCCCCTACTTCAAGACTTGTCGGGGTGTCTAAACTTTTGAAGACTAGGCTTGAAGTATTCATATTAGTATACTTGAACTGACTTGAATTAATCATATAAAATGTTAAAACATTTGAAATTTATATTTCAAATATCAATGTTACATGCCTCAAACACATGGAATATAAAAGCTATTAAATTTTAATTCCAAGAGCACTATTGCATTTTGTCACGTGGCTCTGTAATCCTTATCGATCTTGGCTTGCCATCTTTTCTTGGCAAAACATTCCTCTTTTGTCTCTAATAAGAACACTGTCATGACTATTAGAATTTTAAAAGGCAACTGCAATTATTGGTTCCATTTTCGTGTTGGGAACAAATTCTTGTTCCAGCCGTCTTAGCAGTGTATCCCACATCGGAAATAAATCTTCCATGACATCTTTTATAAACCTATATAAACTCATGTGCTCGTATTTATTTAGCATCAAATCGCAGTATTTGTAAGCCACTTGAGTCTATTTTTTTGGACTCGAAAGCATTAACGCGAAGGTAATTTTTTCTTCTTTTCTTGTGCTTTTCTTCCTTGTTTTACTTGTTATCTCTTTTTATTTTATTTTTAGAAGTAACTTCATCAAACTACAAAGTCCTTTATAAGTTCTAGACGAAGGCCTTTAAAAGCTTGTGGGAAGATTTTTAAAATTTACGGCAAAGAACCATAAAAGTTCGCGATAAAGACCTTTAAAATTTGCGGTGGAGCCCATAAAAGTCCACGATGAAGACCTTTAAAATTTGCGGCGGAAAACCATAAAAATTCATGCAAAAATCCTTAAAAGCTCATGGTCAAGATCTCTAAAAATTCACGGTGAAAGCCTTTAAAAGTTTGCAGTGATGACCTTTAAAACTCGCAGCGAACACCCATAAAAGTTCGCGTAAAGATCCTTAAAAGCTCGTGATCAAGATCTATAAAGTTCACGGCGAAGACCTTTAAAAGTTCGCGTGAAGACCTTTAAAATTCAAGGCGAAGACCCATAAAAGTTCGCGTAAAGATCCTTAAAAGCTCGTGGTCAAGATCTCTAAAAGTTCACGGTGAAAGCCTTTAAAAGTTCGCGGTAAAGACCTTTAAAATTCATGGTAAAGATTCATAAAATTTTGTGGTAGAAATCTTTAAAAGTCGGCAGTGAGGACTCTTTAAAGTTCGCCACATGCAGCTTCAAAAAGTTCAAGACAAGCACATTTAAACGTTCGATACATACACCTTTTAAAAGTTCGGAACGAAAGCCTTAAAAACTTCAAATGCCTTTAAAAGTTCGAGACGAACACCCGCAACGAAAATCTTTTTTTTTTTTTTAAAATAACGTCTTCAGAATTGTCCCGGACAATATTTTAATACCAACTTTATATTGCACCACGCTGGCAATTTCAGATTTGCGCGACTTTGCCAAAACTTTTATATCTTGATGTAGGAATGTCGAAATCACGAACCGCTTGATCTTATGGATAATATACTTCGATATCTAGGACATATCCAAATTTAGGAATCAAAAACTTTGAGAATCATCCCAAATATTATTTTGAATCTAACTTTAGATTCGGACATGTTAACAGTTTTAGATTCGCGCGACTTTACCAAAACCTTTATATCTTGATGTAGGAAAGTCAGAATCACGAAACGTTTAATTTTTTGGAAACTTAACTTACATATATATAACATATCCAAAATGAAAAATTTAATACCATAATGATAGTTTCAGACAATCGTTCGAAATCAATATTAAATTCTGACGCGACGATGAGTTCAGAATTGCACAACTCCACTAAAACTTTTGTATCTTGATGTGGGAATGCCAAAATCATGAACCATTTGATCCATTGGAAACTTAAATTCCAAATCTATAATATATCCAAAATGAAAATTCTAATGCCTTAAGGATTGTTTCAGATAATAATTTGAAGTCAACTTTGGTTCCTGATATGCCGACAGTTCCAAATTAGCACGACTTCACCAAAATATTTGTATCTTGGTGTGGAAGCCTTGAGATCGTAAGATATTTTTAATTGTAAAAAATTGAATTTAAAAGCTTCATTCTCACCAAATATCTTGGGTCCAAGTCTCACAGAATTTGAAATGTCATGAAGGCAGACCAAAATAATTTGAAGGTTTGGCGAACGAGAAGGCATAACGGATCTCCCGAATTCAATGCAAATGCTTGGTAACCTCCAAAAGGATATTAATCATTTCATTGAAGACACCAACTTACCATAGCGACTTGCCCCCTTTAAATCAAATGGGATGCACAGTTTAACAGGAGAATGGTATCCCAACTCGACTTTCGAATACTGACTGAATGAATCACATTCCATCATACTTCATTCGGACAACGATTGGGGGATTATGTATCTTTTGAACTTATGCTACTGGATTTAGAATGAAACTCTAAGATGCCTACGTACCTCGGTGAAGAGGATCAAGTCATACCGTAGTTCAGAATGGGTAGAATTTTTTTTATATCCTAACTTTTGCCTACGCCGCCTCTTTCGAGGTTTTCAACCTAGCGAACCTTTTTTTTTATGTCCTAACTTTCACCTAGGCCGCCTCTTTCGAGGTTTTCAACCTAGCAGACCCTTTTTTTTTATGGGTGGGCCGTACACAGTTTAGACTCATGTAGGCCAGAAGTGTAGGAACATAAAGTTTAGGCTCATGCGTCAAGGAGCGTGGCACATCAAGGATAATACTTCTTAAAAAACTTGCCATTGATAGGGCTGATTCTCATGCCATCTGCATCAACCAGCTTGTAAGCCCCACTTGAATAAGCTTCTTGCACGATATATGGCCCATCCCATTTTGAAGTTAACTTCCCTATAGGTTTATGAGAAGTAATAATGGGTCTTCTTATGGCAAGGACTTGATCTCCTACTTGAAAGTATCTCGGGCAAACTCTCTTATTGAAGGCGCGAGACAATCGAGCTTGATAGCATTCAAGACTCTGTTGAGCTTCTAACATCTTCTCATCAAGAGCCTCCAATTTTGCTAATCGAAGTCGAGCATTTTATTCATCAGTGATCCCTTCTTCAATAGTCAGTCGTAATGAAGGTATTTGATGCTCAAGTGGCAAGACGACTTCAACTCCATAATCGAGTGCATAAGGGGTCTCTTGTGTTGGCGTGCGGTGAGTTGTCCTATATGCCCACTGAGCTTCCTCCATACGGTCATGCCAATCCTGTTTGGATTTGGAGACGACTTTCTTTAACAAGTTGCATAGTGTCCTGTTGAATTCCCCAGCTAGACCATTGGTGGCATCATTGTACATAGAAGAGTTGTTTGAAGACAAAGAGTTTACAAATCTTGTTCATCAACCTATTGTCGAACGGCTTGCCATTATCCGTTATTATGTAACGAGGAATGCCAAAGTGATAGATAATGTTTACTCGGATGAAACTTGCAACATTTTCCTTCTTTACCTCCTTAAGAGCAACAGCTTCAGCCCATTTTGAGAAGTAGTCAATTGTAGTCAAGATGTATAGGTTCCCACCAGAGGACTTTGGCAGTGGTCCAACAACATCTAATCCCCAAGCGTCAACCGACCAGGATGCAACATTCGGGTACAACACTTCAGGAGGTTGATGAATAAAATTCGCATGGAATTGAAAAGCCTTGCATCTTCGAGCGTAGTGCAAGCAATCTTTGACCATCATTGGCCAATAATATCCCATCATTTTTATATGGAAGTGGAGCTTTGGCCCAGACTGGTGTGACCCACATACCCCAGAATGTGCCTCTTGCAAAGCTTGGAGTGCTTCTTCTTCCCCCAAGCATCGCAAGAGTACTACCTCGAATGACCTTATGTACAGAGTATCTTTGTAGTAAAGGAAGCGAGGTGCACGACAACGCATTTCAGTCCTTCTCCTCGGATTTTCTGGATGTATCCCATAGCATAAGTAGTCCATAATGGGTTGTCGCCATTCTTCTTTCTAAACTTCAGAAATAGCGACAAGATGCTGGAGTTCATTTTCTTCACCTTCAGCCTCATTTGGCGGCGGTACTCCCCATTTTTGGCAAACAGTAACTTGCGCTTGATCAGGCAGGGTTAACAATAAAGCTAGGGCAGCTAAAGCATCAGCCTTCTTATTTTCTTTCCTTGGAACATGTTGAATAGTTATGCCACCGAGCCTTCCCATTAATTTTTTTGCGTAATCATGATAGGGGTGTAGTTCAGCCTTCTTGACCTCGTAACTACCTAAAATTTGATTGACCACTAACTGGGAGTCACCAAAGACTTGAAATTTCAATTGCTTCATATCAACGGCCATTTCAAGCCCAAGTATTAATGCTTGATACTCAGCAACATTATTGGAACAGAGTTGTGTCAAGGTGAAGGAGTAGGGCAAGACTTCACCTTGGGAAGTGACAAATACTACGCCAGCACCAGCTCCCCCACGATGCGCATCACCATCAAAGTACATCTTCCATGGAGGTTGAACTTCAATGACCGTTGCGTCCTCATCAGGTAGTTTATCAGTTAGCTCCCAGTCATCAGGTATCGGATGATCTGCCAAGAAGTCTGCCAATGCTTGTCCTTTTAAAGCCTTTTTAGGGATGTACAAAATCTCGAATTGTTGAGGCGGCTACAAGCTTGGTCCCAAGAACGCCCTTCTTCATGAGGCGGCTGAATGGTTGGCACCTCCCATCTAGGTTTGAGATGAATCTCCTAAGGTATGCTAGCTTTCCGTGCAGACTTTTTAATTCATGAATATCCCGAGGCTCAGGCATTTTCAAATTTCATCTACTTTGGCTTGATCAATTTCGATCCCTCAATGTCGGACAATGAAACCCAAGAACTTTCCGGAGGTAACTCCAAACTCTCATTGTAATGGATTCATCCTAAGTTTGTATCTCCAGAGCAATTCAAACACCATCCTCAAGTCTTTCAAGTTGTCTCCCTTGTCGCTTGATTTTACCACCAAGTCATCAACATAGCATTTGACATTCTTGTGTAGAAGATCGTCAAAAATATTCTGTAGAAGATCGTCAAAAATATTCTGCATAGCCCTTTGGTAAGTAGCACCAGGGTTCTTCAAGCCAAAAGGCATTACCCTGTAGCAATAAATACCCATGGGGGTGCAGAATGCAGTAAGCTCTTTATCTTTTGGTGCCATGCGAATTTTTCTATATCCTGACGAACCATCCATAAACTACATTTCCTCATATGAAGTAGTAGCATCGATCATCAACACTGGAATAGGAAGCGGGAATTCATCTTTGGGACACGCATTGTTGAGATCCCTGAAGTTGACGCACACTCGAATCTGTCCATTCTTTTTCCTTACAGGGACAATACTTGAGACCCACGTTGGGTATTTAACTTCCCGAATAAATCCAGCTTCAATGAGTTTAATAACTTTGGTTTTAATCAGGGGAACCAAGTCCGACCTAAAACGCCTTTGAGCTTGCTTAACAGGACGGGCACCATTCTTCACTGCAAGCTGATGGAATTCCACTTTAGGGTCCAAGACAGGCATTTCTTTGTAACTCCAAGAAAAGACATCCCTAAACTCCTTGAGTAACTCAATATAAGTTCTTTCTTCATCAACTTCTAGTAAAACACTTAGGTAGGTGGGTCTTTGCTCTTCATCAGTTCCAAGGTTAACTTCTTTTAAGGCATAAACCGTTGCCCTTACCCCCTCTTCAAGTTCTGGGGGAGCATCTTTCGCATTTTCATCTTCTTGAGGGTCCCCATCATTGAAGGATATGTGATAACATGGTGAAACATCGTCAAATTTCTCATCATCCTCCATTAGAGATAAAACACCATGCTCGCTTTGTGCAGTAACATGATACAAAGAACCCACACTTTCTTCGTCTTCATCACGTTCTTTAGTGTAGACCACAGTGTATGGCTTCACCTTCAGTACTTCATCACACAAAACCATGACTTTTGTTTGTTGCTTCATTCTAGAAGGAACCAAACTTTGGAATTTTTTAGAGATCTTCTGAATTTTGGGCGAAGCGGGTGTTCTTGTATTTCAATAATTTATATGGAACTTATTCTACTTCTTTAATGGACCCAATCTCTCAAATACGGAAGTTCTCACAGTTGATTTTCCAAGTCGGTCAAAGACGGAAGGCCTGTTAGAAGCGGCAGATTCGTCTTCTACATTGATATAATTGCTACTCGCCCTTCTTATTGAGATGTGCACTAGTGACGGTTGCTTGTATCCCAAACCTTCATGTGGTTGCCTTGTTGCAGCTTCTGATGAGATCTTCCCTAACTTTGATGGCTCATTGGGATTGTATCCAGCCTTTGCAAATAGCTTGTAAGCGGTAGGATCAAAACCTTCATCTGTCCGCTTTGTAGGGAGTGTCACTTTCTGCAGACGATTTTGGGATACAAACCCTGCAAACGGCTTCGAGGACAACTTTACCGCCTCAATTCATTTTACCAGAAGAGTTAAATCCTTTAGCATGTTAGTTTGGAGATTAGATAATTTGCCTTCATCTTTCTTCCTTTTAGGGACATATTGGAGAACATGAGTTACTTTCTTGCCATAAGACGCAATATCCCCTCTATGAGATCTATTCACGTTGGGTTGTACCTCCTCAGTAACAAGCTTTGGCTTTACCAATAGTCACCTCAGCTCTTTTAGTTGTGAGCTCGTCATTCTTGCTTTTCATGCCATCATCAACTTTTAGCTCTTTCACGATGTGGTTCTTCAAGTGGAACTTTGCATCGGCGAAGTGTGACTCTGCCTCGGTGAATGGCAGATCATCGACAGCTATCTTCTTCTCGACTTCACCCTCGTAGTATTTTAAACATTGATGGTAGGTAGATGGGACTAATTTATTCTCATCTATCCAAGGCCTTCCAAGCAAGACATTGTATGAAGTCTTCGCATCGATTACATGCAGCCATGCACTTGATTGCATATCTTCAATGATGATTCCCAGCCAGATCGCGCCTATGGCTCTTTGCCCTCCTTGGTTGAATCCTTGGATCATTACACGACTTTATTAGAGTTCGTTCATGGGAATACCAAGTTCTTTCACAGCGCGAATTGGCAAAATGTTCACTGAGGATCCTCCATCAACAAAAATTCGATTTACCCTTTCATCACGCATACAACAAACTAGGTACAATGGGCGGTTATGAGGCGTGTCACCTAGCAGAAGATCGTAATTTGTGAACGTGACTTTTTCCTCACAAGCATTAACTTCTTGAGGAGTGGACTCGATAAGCTTTTCCGAAGATGGTGCCGATGGTAGATCATCACTCCTTTCTTTCCCTTCGTTAGTATGGCAACAAGAGGCATCAATACCCCCATGGGAAATCTTCGTGCGGAACCAACTTGGTAAAAACTCCTCCAAGGTCACTGGATGTTGTGGCTTTTGAGGGTGGTGCACCTCCACTTTCACTTTCTTTACATTCTTAACTGGGTTCCATCTCCTAGGTCTTTTCACCATTATTCTCCTCGTTGGTTGTTCCATTGATCCTTTTCGTGCGCTTCTTTTGTGGTGCCTACGACGAGTCACCAACGTCCAACCTTCATCATCCTCAGGTTGACCGTCTTCAATTTTGTAGTTCTCCAGTAATTCTTCATCTTTACTTTCTTTAGAACTACATAATTCGTCTGGATTGAATGATCCAAATATGATAGAGACTTTTTTTGCGCTTGCTTTCTCATCTTCAAGCACGATCTTCCTTTCACGAGCCAAGTCCATAACTTTGTCCTTGAAGACAAAGCACTTCTCCAGAGGGTGGTTCACAAGTCGATGATATTTGCAGTAATTTGGGTCATCGATTTTCTCAGCTTCATTTGGTTTCATCTCCGGAAGCTTAATGAGATTTAATTTGAGGAGTTCTTCAAAAATAGTTGGCACATCAGAATCCAGAAATAGGTACTCTTTCTATTGCATTTCCTTTAGAGTCAACTTTCCGCTTGGCTTATCTTGAAACGAACTGGATTTCATACTCTACTTCTTGCTCACCTTCGTCGTGAACTTCACAGGTGATGTGTTAACATTCATAGCTTCTTTATTTTCAGATCTTGGTAGAAACTTCCTTCATTTTATGACTTCTTGCTTGTCGTTCCCTTTGCGAGGTTCATAGATGGGCAGCCTTTCATTTCCAGCAGAGGTCATGCTCAATTTCATGTCATGAGCACCAGTTTCAAGTTCTTCAAATGTGCTAGGCTTGATACCTTGCAAGATGTAGCGCAATACCTAATGCATACTTTGGACGCACATCTCTATGCCAGAAGATTCACTAAGCTTGTCTTTACAGTTGAGGCTTGCATTCCTCCAATGATTGATAAAGTCGATAACTGGTTCACTCCTCCGTTGACGATTATTTGTGAGTTCCACCATGCTCACAGTGCGCCTTGTGCTATAAAAGCGATTGAGGAACTCTTGTTCTAGTTGATCCCAGCTATCAATAGATCCTGCCTCGAGGTTTGTATACCAATCAAAAGCATTTCCGCTTAGCGAGCGAACAAACTGTTTGACGAGGTAATCTTCATAAGTCCCAACGTTGTTGCATGTCTCAACGAAGTGCACCACATGTTGCTTTGGATTGCTTTTACCATTAAACTATTGAAACTTTGGAGGTAGATAGCCAACAGGCATTTTCAACATATCAATCCTTGCAGTGTACGACTTTGCGTATGTAAGGGAAGACTTGGTAGAAACTTCATACTTACTTTTAATAGATCCTTCGATGAAATCCTTCAGTTGATCGATTGGAATCATCCCTTTCGAAGAGACTGGAGTTTTCTTAGTGGATTCAACTTGTCGTGGGGGAGGATCAATCTCTTGAACTTCTGGGAGTTTGCCAGGTGCATGGATGCATTCTTCTTCTATCAAGATTCCCTCTCTATCTGTTAGCTTGTCGATTCTAGCATCTTGATTTTGCATGCACTTGGTCAAGCCAAAAATTGCTTCGGTCAAGTTTGCTAACTGCTCCTCCACAGATGAAGTGTTTGTCACCATGGCTTGCATGATTGTCATGGAGAATGGGGAGTAGCATGGATTTTCACACAGATTGATCCTTGATTGGCTCACGCTATGTGGTGTAAGTGAGGAGGATCCATCACTTGAAGCATCATCATCTTCCTTCACAGCAGAGTGCTTGGATACAGTGAGGTCAAGCAGAGCAAGAGTTTTCTTGATCTTTTCAGCAACATCGCTTCCCCTTTCGGGTGCATTTGTGGAAGATCTTGATCGTTTTGAGGATGAAGATCCGAAAACATGGGTAGATGCGGACGGCACTTGGGGTGCTTGTTGTCCTAACGAGCTTGCTTTGCTCCTCGTAACTGGTCCAAAGCTTCCAAAGGTAACTTCGAGTATGTTTTCCACATCAGCATAGAACCTGGAATTGGCAGCCTTGGCGGAAGTTGAACTGGAGTTGATTTTCTTGGAAGCCATTTCGTTGTTCTTGAACTTTGGTGATTAAAAAAGTTGAGATGAGAGGCAGAGATTGTCCCACTGGGCGTGCCAGAATTTGTAAACAATAAATTGCGTAGAGAAAATAAAATCAAGACCGAAAAAATATCACAACAATCATAGTATTTTATTTTAGATAATATGAGTGTAAAATCTCTATGAATCCTCTGATTCTTCTTTTCAACAGTAAATAAAAGAGCCTCCGAGCTTAATTTTGAATTTTATTTTATTTTAATCCAAGTGCTTGAGGCTTGATCTTGATCTTGACGTACTTTTAATCCAAGGGCTTGCAGCTTGTTCTTGAATCTTCGTCTTGATCTTTTAATCCCTAGAACACTTGAATGCTTGTAGCTTTTAGGAAAATCCGTAGCGTTTGATCCACGAGCTCCCTCTTGCTTCTTGTTATAACTTCTGGTGTCTTTTCTGAGTTATGAAGACCCCTATTTATAGTAGTGGAAGGGATGAGTTGTGATAAGAACAAACTCTTTCCGACCAATCAAATTGAAGTGTGACATGACCGCATTTGATTGGCCAGAACATGTCACTTGTACACGTGGCGCAGTTTCGTTAGCCCTTTAATTTGACTTGGCATGCCTTGTCATTTTGACACGTGGCATAATTCTATTGGCTCTTCCGTTTGACTTGGCGCGCCACGTCATTTGACACGTGGCACAAAACTGGGCCTCTAGAAAAATGTCATCTTGGACTTATATATTTGATTCAATTAGCCCATAATATTTATTTGGACTAGTATATTTAAATAGCCCAAATTATTTACTGAATTTAAATTCAATAAATTTTACATGCCTACAGATGCCCCTTACTTCAAGACTTGTCGGGTGTCTAAACTTTTGAAGACTAAGCTTGAAGTATTCATATTAGTATACTTAAACTGACTTGAATTAATCATATGAAATGTTAAAACATTTGAACTTTATATTTCAAATATCAATGTTACATGCCTCAAACACATGAAATATAAAAACTATTAAATTTTAATTCCAAGAGCACTATTGCATTTTGTCACGTGGCTCTGTAATCCTTATTGATCTTGGCTTGCCATCCTTTCTTGGCAAAGCACTCCCTTTTTGTCTCTAATAAGAAGTAGTTGCTGATCAGGTGGCCGTGGCATTATCACATGCCACTGTGCTTGAAGAATCTCAGACAATGAGGGAGAAATTAGAAATGAGGAATCGTGTGCTGCAGAAGGCTAAAGAGAACGCTATGAAGGCAAGCCAGGCAAAAGCTTCGTTTCAGAAGGTGATGAACAATGGGATGAGGCGGCCGATGCAATCAATTTTGGGTTTTCTCTCCATATTTCAAGATGAGAAATCAAGCGCTGATCAGAAGATTATTGTTGAGACAATGGTGAAAACAAGCACTGTTCTCTCGATGGACATATCGGCCAAAGATGACGGACGGTTCTCAATAGAAATGAGGCCGTTTCAGTTGCATTTACTGGTCAGGGAGGCCTCTTGTCTTGTTAAGTGCTTGTGTGTTTACAAGGGGTTTGGGTTATCTGTAGATAGTTATAGTTCTTGAACATCTATAAGCAGTGGAAGCCACTCTTTGCCGAGGGGAGTCAATTGACACCCCTTCATGGGAAAATTATACTAGGTAGATAGGTTAATTTTTCTTTTTTACGTATATTTTATATATGTTGACTCCCCTTTTTTCCTCACGTGTTTACTTGTTTATATTTTGATTCCCCTTGTCGAAAATCCTGGCTCCGCCACTGTCTATAAGAAGTAATGTTCATGGCTGTAGCAATATTCGTACATGCTGGAATGTGTGTCTCTGTGTGTAGGTATTGAACATGAATTTGCTTGGAGATTTAGGGGCAACTCTGAGTTGCATGCTATATTTATCGTGGTAGAGGAACATAGTATAGTCAGTACGTGTGGAAGTAATCTGATGTTAAAAAATACAAATCACACTCTTAACTTTAGATTGTTTAATAAAATCTGAGACTTGTAAATGATGCGTAAAATGTGGCGATTGGTAGAAGTGTANATATATATATATATATATATATATATATATATACGTATATATATATATATATATATATATATATGGCAAATATTTTGGTTAGTTGAGTCCATCTCACATAAGCATATAAACTTATTTGCAAGGTAGGCTTTGTAGACCATCTAATTTAATTTGGTACGCTTTTTTGTACTCTTGTTGCTATAGTAAATTTGTTCCTCTCCGCTTGTGGACATAGGTCACACTGACCGAACCACATTAAATTGGTGTCTTCTTTATATGCTTTAATTGTCGTTGTTATCAACTTGCATTGTCTTTATTTGTCATTATAACATTGTTTGCTAAATTCCGCACTGTCCAGGTTCCCGATCCTAACAAATTGATATCAGATCCGGATCTGACCAGGTTAGTTTCAATAGCCAAAATGACTCTAACAAAGACCTATGTTGAGAAATTTGACCAAAGTGAAAACTCAGAATGTTGCAATTAAAGATGGAAGCTATATTAATTCAGGATGGCTTAGACTTGGCGTAGCAAGGAAAGGAGAAGAAGCCAGATAAAATGACGGACGAGGAATTTGTCATCAATCAGGTATCATCTTAAAGCTCTCAAATGAGGTTTTACGTGAAGTTTCTGTAGAGACCACAACCAAAGGCATGTGGGAAAAATTGAAAATCTTATATATAAAGAGGACGGTGAAAAATAGACTTTACCTGAAACAGAAGTGTTATACAATTCATATGCGTGAAGGTACCTCTATTCTCTCTCATCATGACACCTTTGATTCCATTCTTATGGATTTGAGTAATATAGATGCTGAAATTAAAGATGAGGATCAAGCCGTGTCACTCCTTAGTTCTTTACCCCTATCTTTTAAGCATATAAGAGATATTATGCTTTATGTAAAGGATAATATCTCTTATAAGGATATTAAATCTATCTTAAAATCAAAAGAACAGATAGATAGTGATATTACTAGGGAAGCTAGTGGAACTCAAGCGAAAGTTGGCTTGTTTGTTAGGGGTAAATTCGACCCCATATCCAGATAATATAATTTAGAGAGTCGTTATTGTCATAAGTAATGTCACATTATCTTTGAATGCTATAAACTGAAAAATAAAGAGAACATAAAGAAAGAAAAAATAAGCACAAAAATACAGACACCGCCGAAGCTAGTGTAGCAACTGATGAGATTGAGGGAACTATATTTTAACAATTGAAACTAGTTTCAGATCATACAATGAGTGAATTTTGGATTCCGGTTGTTTATATTATATGTGACCTAGCAGGGACTTGTTTTCTACATATGATATGTGGATTTGTCCAATTGGGTAAGAATGTTACTTGTAACGTTATTGGCAAAGGTACAATTCGGATCAAATGCACGATGCTACGGCGAGAACTCTCACCGATGTTAGATATGTTCCTGAGTTGAAGAAAAATCTCATTTCTTTAGGCACGTTAGAATCCATTGGGTGCAAATTCACTGGTGAAGGTGGAGTTCTAAAAATATTTCAAGGTGTTCTTGTGATCATGAAAGCACACATGTCTGGTTCGTTTAATACTTTATTGGGATCCGCTGTTATAGGCCCTACTACAGTTTCAGTATCATACAACTTGTCTGGTTTTGATGGCATTAAATTTTGACATATGCCCAATGGGGCTTTTGCGGAGAAGGTGAAGCAAATTTACTATATCATCCAAAATTAGGCCAAGGTGGAGATTTGTAATTATGGTCCATATATTGGCTAGTAGAGTCCATCTCACTTAAGCTTAAGCCCATTTTCAAAGTAGACTTTGTTGGCAATATTTTTTGGGACCCAAAAATATTGTGTGGTGGATATCATTTGCACAATCTTTTCTTTTACAACTAAGAGGTCAAGGCTTTTTTGCCTATAAAAGGAAAGGCCATTAGTTCATTTCAAACACACCAACAAGACTTGAGTATTCATTTCTTGTTTCTTCTCCTCCTTTAGTAATTGACAGTATTTTGTAAGATAGTTGAGTGTTGGGAAATACTTGTGTGATTCCCTTTTTTAGAGTTATTTTATGAGGTTATTCTCTCGGGGTATTTGGGATTAATTAGAATATTTACTCTAATTTTGTACGCTCTTTTGTACTCTTGTAGCTATAGTGAATTTTCTCCTCTCCGCTTGTAGACGTAGGTCACACGGACCGAACCACGTTAAATTGTGTCTTCTTTATATGATTTAATTGTTGTTGTTATCAACTTTCATTGTCTTTGTTATTGTCATCATAACGTTGTTTGGTGAAATTCCGCACTACCCAGGTTCCCGATCCTAATAAATTAGTATCAGAGGCGGATCTAACCAGGTTAGTTTCAATAGCCAAAATGAAGACCTATGTTGAGAAATTTGACAAAGAGAAAACTCAGAATGTGGCAATTAAAGATGGAAGCTATCTTAATTCAGGATGGCTTAGACTTGGCATTGCAAGGAAAGTAGAAGAAGCCGGATAAAATGACGGAAAAAGAGTTTGCCATCAATCACATGTCATCTTAAAGCTCTCAAATGAGATTTTACGTGAAGTTTCTGTAGAGATCACAACCAAAGGCATGTGGGAAAAATTAAAAACCTTATATATGAAGAGGACGGTGAAATATAGACTTTAACTGAAGTAGAAGCTTTATACAATTCGTATGCGTGAAGGTATATTCTCTCTCATCTTGACACATTTGATTCTATTCTTATGGATTTGAGTAATATAGATGCTGAAATTAAAGATGAGGATCAAGCCGTGTCACTCCTTAGTTCTTTACCCCTATCTTTTAAGCATATAAGAGATATTATGCTTTATGTAAAGGATAATATCTCTTATAAGGATATTAAATCTATCTTAAAATCAAAAGAACAGATAGATAGTGATATTACTAGGGAAGCTAGTGGAACTCAAGCGAAAGTTGGCTTGTTTGTTAGGGGTAAATTCGACCCCATATCCAGATACAATAATTCAGAGAGTCGTTATTGTCATAAGTAATGTCACATTATCTTTGAATGCTATAAACTGAAAAATAAAGAGAACATAAAGAAAGAAAAAATAAGCACAAAAATACAGACACCGCCGAAGCTAGTGTAGCAACTGATGAGATTGAGGGAACTATATTTTAACAATTGAAACTAGTTTCAGATCATACAATGAGTGAATTTTGGATTCCGGTTGTTTATATTATATGTGACCTAGCAGGGACTTGTTTTCTACATATGATATGTGGATTTGTCCAATTGGGTAAGAATGTTACTTGTAACGTTATTGGGAAAGGTACAATTCGGATCAAATACACGATGGTACGGTGAGAACTCTCACCGATGTTAGATATGTTCCTGAGTTGAAGAAAAATCTCATTTCTTTAGGCACGTTAGAATCCATTGGGTGCAAATTCATTGGTGAAGGTGGAGTTCTAAAAATATTTCAAGGTGTTCTTGTGATCATGAAAGCACACATGTTTGGTTCGTTGTATACTTTATTGGGATCCACTGTTATAGGCCCTACTACAGTTTCAGTATCATACAACTTGTCTGGTTTTGATGGCATTAAATTTTGACATATGCCCAATGGGGCTTTTGCGGAGAAGGTGAAGCAAATTTACTATATCATCCAAAATTAGGCCAAGGTGGAGATTTGTAATTATGGTCCATATTTTGGCTAGTGGAGTCCATCTCACTTAAGCTTAAGCCCATTTTCAAAGTAGACTTTGTTGGCAATATTTTTTGGGACCCAAAAATATTTTGTGGTGGATATCATTTGCACAATATTTTCTTTTACAACTAAGAGGTCAAGGCTTTTTTTTCCTATAAAAGGAAAGGCCATTAGTTCATTTAAAACACACCAACAAGACTTGAGTATTCATTTCTTGTTTCTTCTCCTCCTTTAGTAATTGAGAGTATTTTGTAAGATAGTTGAGTGTTGGAAAATACTTGTGTGATTCCCTTTTTTTGGAGTTATTTTATGAGGTTATTCTCTCGGGGTATTTGGGATTAATTAGAATATTTACTCTAATTTTGTACGCTCTTTTGTACTCTTGTAGCTATAGTGAATTTTTTCCTCTCCGGTTGTGGACGTAGGTCACAAGGACCGAACCACGTTAAATTGGTGTCTTCTTTATATGATTTAATTGTTGTTGTTATCAACTTTCATTGTCTTTTTTATTGTCATCATAACGTTGTTTGGTGAAATTCCGCACTACCCAGGTTCCCGATCCTAATAAATTAGTATCAGAGGCGGATCT
>ML397797.1:0-49661 GCA_005239525.1 Nicotiana knightiana | reverse complement strand
CAACCTTTTCGATCAGGAGATATCAATTATGCCAAGTTAAGTTTATCTCCTTCACGTGCATCCTACATGCTCGAATTTGTCTGTGTCTATGCACACAAGGGATGGACCTGGTTCATGCCTGAGCTTTCATGCCTGAGCTTCCTTTGTCAATTTTCAAAACTAACCTTCACTTGGGCCAATAGGATGTAATATAGCAGTCTACTCTAATGCAAGTATTAGTGCCTTAGTGATTGCTTCCACGACTAGAATCTGTGACCTACAGATCTATACGAAGACACAAAAGCAGATGTATATGTACATTAATTATTGTTTCCAAGGAATATTATCCGGTGATGTATAGACCTTTTTGTTTTTCAATCTTGTGGAGTTGAAGTTTAGCCACAAACTGTCTACTCTTCTTAATTTAATTTAATGGTACAATATTTGTGTTGAACATTGGATCAGATTGTGTATGCAAAAACGGATACAACAGCTGGTTCAAAAGGAATTACAGTATTTATCATTGAGAAAGGAATGCCTGGGTATGCATCTCTCACTTATACAATTTAATTATATACGATCAAATTATAAGGTAAGTTACAATTTCTTTATATACGATCAAATTATAAGGTAAGTTACAATTTAATTATATACGATCAAATTATAAGGTAAGTTACAATTTCTTTATTTTGCTGAAAATGCAGATTCTCAACTGCCCAGAAGTTGGACAAACTTGGGATGCGAGGAAGTGATACGTAAGTTTATCCAAAATAATATAAGTAAGTTGAATTATTCAAATCATAATTACTAAAGAATATTTATTGGTACTAAACGTTCTTGCTATTTTTCTATTCATTATTTCACTGTTTTTCTACATTAATTGCAAAATCAATGAAAAAAATATATATTACACACAAAAAGTATGTTGTATAAAAACGCTCATTGGGATGAAAATTCCTTTTCTTCCCCCCTCTCCTTCATTCTTCATTGACTCTTTCCATTCATTATTCTCCTATCACTTAATCATTTGTTTTTCTTGTTTATTACCATGGGATGAAAAATTTAGGAAACAAATATGCGGCACAATAAATATATACTTTCACTGTATTTATTGTTCGTAGCTATATTCTTAGAAATATTATTCATATGATCAATTTGAATTTTATCACAAATCACATGTAGTACTGCAACAAGAGATCGATTGTTTCAGTTGGTTAGAGCGCCCGCTTAGTAAGCGGATGTCTTGATTTGGTCTCATTGTAGCCTAACAATTGGCTGAACTCAAAATTACAGGTGTGAACTTGTATTTGAGAATTGCTTTGTCCCTAAAGAAAATGTTCTAGGCCAGGAAGGAAAAGGTAAGAATTCTTTTAATAATCTCAACATAAATTTTTTTTTAAAAACTTTGGTGTAGCTTCTGACAAAGACAATTTTGTCTTTTTTAAAACTGAACAGGAGTCTATGTTCTGATGTCTGGGCTAGATTTAGAAAGAGTAGTTTTAGCAGCAGGACCTGTTGGAATAATGCAAGCATGTATGGATGTTGTTTTGCCTTACGTTCGACAAAGAGAGCAATTTGGAAAACCAATTGGCGAATATCAACTTATACAGGTACTATTGTATTAAATCGGTTTCACTTTATACTATTGTTACAACTACTCTTAGGGCGCGCGTACCCATTTTAATGAGTACATAAGTTTAAAAAATTACTTAGATATTATCAACTAATGCATTTGAGTTATAAATTAAAAAATTTAAAAATACAAGTTTTTCAAAACGATGAATGTTTACCCTATTTAGCTAGCTCAATAAATAAAGTAATCATGTCCCGGTAAAGTCCGCAAATGCCTTATTGTGATTTGAGAGCTTTTCTAGGAATATTTTACAATTGTTTTAATATATTATTATTGACTTAATACTGAAAATAAACAACACAAAATACCTTTATTACTATTCTTCAAAAATTTGGCAAATAATACTAATCAGAAAAAAATAATCTAGAGATTTGGGAATAAGGAGTTTCGTTTACAACTCTTATAATTTTGATAACTGATAATCTCTAAAAATGACTAAGGTTTGGTTGATATTTTATAACTATTAATTAATTAATAAATATAGGGACCTATCATTTGTTGGAACAAATGCGACAAAAGTAAAAATTAATTTACGACAAATCAAATAAAATATATCTTGTCTTTTATTATTTCATGTTTATAGTTTTAAGTTTGCATTTTACCAATTTGACTCTTAATACTATATTATAACTGGGTTTGCTTTATTTTCTGTGAAAATAAATGTATGACCTTAATTAAGAGTTTGTCAACTTGCAATTTAATTTTTCACGAATTTGAAAAAGAATTTATTAGGATTCTTTTGCGAATTAGTTATATAACATAGAGACTTAACTATTTATTAACGACATTAACAAAAATAACTATTTTTTATTGATTCAAATTCTTAAATCTAATCTCATGATATAAAATATAAATATAATTTATCCACTATGAATTATGTGAAAAGGGTCAAAAAAACTGATATGAGTATATTTTACTTTTGAATTTGTGTGTTTGCAAAAAAATTAGTGTTATTGATTCTTGCCAACTATTTTTATGATCTCTCTTTCTTCCGATCTATAATCTTTTATATTTTTAAGTGTAGTTGCTTGCTCTAATTGTTAAATGCAGTTTTCAAATATTATATTAAAAATTATTATTTGGTGAAAAATAGCCCAAATTTGATATCAAAATGTATTATCGTTCATATATATAGTTCAAAGGTAAATAAATAATTAAAATTATATTGCATTGTCCATATAAATAAATAATTTATATTAGGCAATTTATATGATTTTAAATGCTTATATTAATTTTTTTTATATAATTCAAATAAAAAATTCTCTAATAAATAAAATTTTAATTAATTTTGAAAAAGGGATAACTTTCTTAAGTGGTAACCATTATTTTTATAAAATTAGCACACTACAGTTATGTTACATTTTTTTAAATAAGCAAATAATTTATATTCAATAATTAAAATCATAATTGATTTTAATTCCTATTTAAAATCTCTTACTTGGTTTTTTACATGGTTCAAAGCAATGACTAAATAAACAAACCTATAGTTGATTGAAAAATGAATAATTTTTTAAAGTATTTGACTTTATTTTCCGTATGAAATTTGTACCTCATATCATATATACATGACACAAGTTTGCGTGATAATACATTTTGTTGTTGTACGTACTTTTACAACCTCCACAAAAAAGTAAACATGGGAAAGTAATATTACTCATTTAATATTCTAAATATTAAGACTTCTTACTTAGTCCAAGTAAGGAAAAGTTTAATGACTAAAATTTTATTTGATTTAGAAGTCCTGAATATTAGGAAAATAATTGAAATTATAATTTTGTCCAGTGTGAAATTTATTTTTAGAGGATAAAAAAATTAAACGATATTTCACTAAAGTGCTTCGTGCTTTTAATATAGTATTGATATAGATTAATAGAAATTTCGGGCATAGGAAGATGACAATTTTTTCCTTTGAGCAAAAAAAAGAGACGTAATAATAGAAGTATGAAGAGAAGAAAGAGGCATTGGGGAATTTTTAGAAGGAAATTTTATCCAAAAACTATTTTTTAAATTTAAAAATTTTAAACATTGTTGGATTATTTACTAACCTATGTTGCAAATTTAATTTATTTTAGTGACAACACACTGATCACAAAGATTGAACAAAAAAGATTCAAGACCCACTTACTAACTGAAGGAAAGTATCGTTTCAAACACAACAAAAAAAGGAAGGAGATTTACACAATGCCCCGAACAAAATAAATCATAAATCCACACGAAACCATAAACTTTCTCCTAAAATTCAAACAAAAAATATAAATTCCGTGAATTGAAACACTTACTTTAGTTTCAAACTTTTTAGTAATTTGAAGAGTTTTGAACCTAAAAGGAATTGAAAGGCTCGAAACTTTACCTAAAATATTTAGAATTAATCGGTTAAAATTGTTATGTTAAGAAAATTTAATTAATTTTTAAGTACTAAATTTTAGGAAAATAATTAAATAACTATTCTAAAATATTAGGAAAATAATTAAATGACTATCCCTAAATATTAGGAGAAATAGTTAAATGCCTATTTTGTCTAATATAAACTCTATTTTCAAAGGGTAAAAAAGGCGAACGATATTTTGCTAAGGGGCTTTGTACTTTTAATATAGTATATATATGTATATATAGATAGATTATTTTGGGAGTCAAACAATTTTTTCTTCGATTAAATATTGTACTCGTGTAGTACAACAAATATATGATACGGTCACCCTACTCAAGCGGCTTATCGGACAAGTGGGATGATATGATCTGAAATAACATGATGCATGCGGAAATTGACAATACAAAGTTTGGTGGACGATAAATCGGACAACAAAAGAATTATACCAAAATAAGATACTACAATGGGTTTGGTCAATTGACCTACATATAAAAGCTAGTGTAAAACTAAAAAACTATTGAGAGAAAAGTCCCCCCCCCCCAAACAAAACTCTTCAATGACTATTTTGTGAATGCTATTGTTGTTGTTGTGAGAAACAGATATACTCTACTTATAGATATCGAAGACTTTTTCTTCAAGAATAGGACAAGTCATGCGAACGAAATATATTTCTTTAGGAGTTTTTTTTTTCTTCCTTCAAAAAGAGAATCATAATACATAAGAAATTCAGGACAAAACCCTAACAGCCGATACGTACTTTAAAAGAATATTCCCCTCTGTCTTCTTAAAATCCCCTAAAAATGATGCTGACATTTTCCTTGCAGGGAAAACTTGCTGATATGTACACTGCTTTACAATCTTCAAGGTCAGAATTTCCTTTCTAATCAGTGGATTTTAGAAAGAAAGAAAAAAATTTAAAGTTTAGGTAAAGAAATTAACAGAACCATGCAAATTTGCAAGCATTATTGAATATGAAACGAATTAAACCAATGTGTTCCTTCATTTGTAGTATATATATTTTTATTCCTATGTTACATGTAGTTGTTTTCCTTGGATATTTTTCAGATCATATGTCTATGCTGTTGCAAAGGACTGTGACAATGGAAAGATAGATCCAAAGGTCCTTTGACTATTTCCCACAGCTATATCTTTCCCCTTTTGTCATTTATACATTTCAATTACTGTATATACACACAGTAAAAATCTGTAGAGATAACTTACCTTCTAATTAAATACCCGCAACGGCTAGCTGCGTTGGTTAGGCGAGTGGTTTCCCACATGGGAGACGTGGAATCTATTCCTCTCACTAGCAACCTCCTCAGTCAGAGCGCCGCACCGGGCTTGCCTAGTGCGATTTACATCTCCCGTGTGATTTGTTGCACGTTATAGTGCAGTAAGCACCCGAAGAATAATAGTTGCGGGTTTCCCTGGAAATGTTTTCGAAAAACCACTTACTCTCTAAATTATATTATCAGGATTGTTCAGGGGTCATACTTCTTGCAGCTGAAAGAGCCACTCAAGTTGCTCTTCAGGTGATAACCTAATTTTCTCTCTACAAATGTCAGTGTATATAATCTAAATCAAAGTCTAATAATTGAGCAATTGCAGGCTATTCAATGTCTAGGTGGAAATGGATATATAAATGAGTACCCAACTGGACGTCTACTGAGAGATGCCAAAATGTATGAGATTGCAGCAGGCACAAGTGAAATCAGAAGAATTATTATAGGTCGTGAGCTCTTTAAACATCAATAACTCCATAATTGGTATTAAATTAATGGATTTAATTCCCAACAATAATGCCATTATTTTGGCAACATTGAGAGATTGAATAATTGTAGGCATGATACCTGAGAATGATTAATCTCTAATATAACGAATTTCAGGTTCATATCCATGCAATATGTTGCTGCATATATAATTAAATTCCATACAAAAGGTGACGGATATGCCTTTTGTCTCAAATGGTTTTCACAGTAAATGTAAAATTTGTACCCAGAGAAATCTTGAAATAATATTCCGTTTGGATAATCCTTATTTGCATATTTTGCGTTATTACAGTTGGCTAATCAAATATATCCAATCCGAGATGATATTTCGACCAGTAAACAACTCATTAAGATGCAACTTTATAATTTAGCTTAGGTAAGCCGAATCTCCTCTCCACTATGTGCCCCTACTTCTTGGATCGTGTTCGATAAATTTGAAGTTGAGAAATTGAAGGAAAAATTTTTTTGAACTTTGAAATTGTATCTGCATATCTATTTAGCTTGGAAAAAAGGGTTGAAGTTTTGTGAGCTACAATGTTATTCCACTTGAAATACTCCTCAAATCAGTTTTCAACCTCAAGTTAAAATTGCAAAACAAACATTACTTTGCAAATAATATTTCAAGTTGAAGTTTGAACCAGGCTCCAAGCTCATTCTGGCAAACACAATTTTGGACGCTAAGCCACCCAACAAATCCAAGACCATGAAAAGTAACAGATAATAAAATAGAAATTATGAAACTCAGTTACCTCCAAGTCAAAACTTTTTGTTTTTTTTTTATTTTTTTTATTTTTTATTTTGATTAAAAACTCTTCCCGTATGTACACCCTTAAACAATCCTACAATGAAGTACAAGAGAAAACCACAAGGTAAAATCCCCTAAGGGAAAATTTTTGGTCGGCCTCGGAGGTAAGAATAACTTCACAGAGGCACTATATACAAAATTGGCCTTGAATCTTGATCATCTCTGAAAGGTAATTCCGCAACTTGAGCTCATTTTATGGACTGTAAGGCTTCAAAATTTGCGAGAGACAGTTCAATGAAGCTGAGAATCGCGCATTGGCTAATGACCGTCCTCCTTCACGCTTGCAGTTGCCCCTCTGGCATGTTTGAAGTCATCCAAACTACGGAACTCATCTCTGAGTATCCTATCCAGTTCCGGATGCTTCTTCAAAGGTGCTTTCTGACCTCGCTGCTGACGAAAATGGTGAAAAGCCCTTCAAGAAGGATTGCAGTAGGATCATGTTAGTATATCCATGAGGTACGAGATAGTAACCAGCAACAACAAGCACGTTAGTAAGAGCAAAAATATACTAGCAATTGGAAGTCCTACAAAATCTTGAAATCAACAATAGCAATGTTAATCTACATATTATCTCCTAAAACTAACTCTACATCAGCCCTTTCACGGCACCCTCCCCACTTTTTTTGACCGGTAACTTTGTCTCGGACCAACACTTAGGACCAACCGCAACCTTCGAAACTCGGTGATGGTGGCCCGCCCCTCTACCCTTCTCCACTTAAATATCAGGCATAGTTTGCATGGCATAGGGCTCGAACTTGTGACCTAAGTCACAAGTCCCTCAACCTTTGCCACTTGAACTAAGCCCTAGGGCCCCTCCCACTTTTTGTTCGATAATCACATAGAATTCAAGTCTACGTTAGGTATAGAATTTGTTTTACTTAGTCCAAGTGTTCAAGAGCTCGATTGGTACAGACGTTGATTTCAAGTTCATTATTGGTTCCCAGTTCTTTTCAGTCTCATGGGTGTCACCAAGAAAGCATGCAGGAGAAAAGGGGAATGAAATGAGGATTTTCAAACAAGGTGAAGGTAATTACCAGTACTTTTCAAGGCCATAAAGATTTCCTCTATTGTAAAAGTCAAGCGTCAATCTCTCGAAGTCCTCATAAAGATCATCTCTAAATTCCTTTTCCAAACCATAACTGAAACAAGAAAAACAGTATAATGAGTATCTAAAGGAAGTATGTCGCAAAGGGCAACTAACTGCTGAAAAGGGTAACTGCTGAAGTTGCATACGTGGAGGTGTATAAGAAAAGTACCAACTGTAAGAGTTCAGAAGTAAAAGGGCAGCAAACTAAACTGTCATTAACAATGGGATGTAAACCATATCCTTTTTTTTTAGGACATGTAAACCATACCTATAAAATCTAAACAGACACTCCATCCCATAGTTGTAATTAGCAGCAGCATCTTCTTGAGCCAACTTTTGGAACTCATTGTACATAGAATGTATAAACATGTTTCGCAGAAAATACGACCAAAACCTGTACAGTGTATTCATTTCCTGCATGCCAAAAAGATAAGAACCCTTTAGAGATTTCAAACTATGCACTTTAGGCACGCAAATGGATGGCCAAATGGGCAGTAGGCGGACAATAGATATATCATACACGTGTATACACAGAGAGATGAGTCAGAAACCTCCACTATGAGTTCACGCGATTGAAGAGGAAGAATATTGCTATTTCAAAAGTTTGGAAGCATTCATGTGATTTCCTTTCAACCGATATCAGATATGCAAATTCAAGAGAACTGTCCTTTTTATAGAGATGTATTTTACGTGTGGTTTTGTTAACAAACAGAACCTTTTAGGTGAAGAGAACAGTACTATTTGTAGATATTTATTGTATAGGAGGTGGATTATAAACAAACAGTTGCTTCTAGGTACTGAAATTTTTTTCTTTTCTTTTTATGAGGGCACGGGAAATTTTTAATTCGTGTAAATAGTTGGATAGATTTTTTTGGAAACTTAATGTTAGAACATTCTTGTAAATTTGGTGCAACATGGAGTGACTTTTAACTTCTTTAGAAGAAACGAAATGACTTTTGACTTGTCAAAACAAAAACCATAAACGAACAAAATCAATAAGATAATCAAACAAATTTCACATTTTTCATACAAAGATAAGTTATATTTCCATATCTCACCCCCCAAATGAACTTGCAGAATTGAAGTGATATTCCTCGCATTTTAAACCCTTACTATAAGAGGCAATTCACTCTCATTAGATTTAATATAACTCCTCTTTGTTTCTTTTCTATCATCCTCAAGTAAAGAGTGATACAAGGAAATGCAGAACCAAAATTAAGGGAAAGTAGGCACCTCACTGCAACCAATTCCAAGCTTCTTGCGATCACTCAGACAGCGCTTATGATACTTCTTGTACCTAAAAGGTGGAAAATCCAAAACCAACACTCAGCAGGTAAGAGAAAACGCACAAGGAATATATGTATAAAATCGGTGTACATGCAGATCTGTGCATGAACAAATGCATGCACATGAATACAAAATTCACAGAACACCAGTTCCTTACAAAAGTAAATCTACTCACAGCTGTTGTGTAAAACCATTTTCTTGTAGAAGCTTATGACTTGGATGCTGGAAAGGTGGAAATGGTTTCGGCATGGAACCCACAGGCGGACTACTACTAGCAAGATTGCTATGTGGGGAGGCACTCAACTTTGAAGGCCTTGACCTGGAAACATAAGAGTGCAGGTATACTAAGTTTGCTGTTTGCCACACCAGAACCTTTTTTACAATTCTCTGATATTAATAAATTTCATAGACTTGCATTCTGCTCTCTTTTCTTTTCTTTTTTATCATCATAGACTTGCATTCTTGCTCTTTAAGGAATAATTAAACAATCAAACATCTAATAATATACACTCTGTTAGACCACGTCTAGGGATCCAGAACATACACATGACTGTCAGGAGGTGTAGAACCAAAGAAAAACCCAACTGAATCACTAGGTGGACTTTCAGATATTGTTCCAACAGTGTTCCGAGAAATCCCATGATTTCGGTAATTTCCTGAAAACAGCCGCTGCTTATGTATTGGATGTGGTTTAGTAAATCCTTTGTTTTGCTTCCTTCGAGAATTAGAATTTCCAGTGCCTTCGCTGTTTTTTCCTCCAGAAGAATGATCAGCATTCTTCGATTTTGATAAAGCAGCAGCTGTACCAGAAGACCTCGTAATCTCATCTCTGGAGCCATAACTGGAGTTGTTAGATCTACGACTGGATCGCGTAGCTTTAAGCTCCTGAAAGATGAGAAAGTTTTCAATACATTCTAACACCATATAAGTTGAATAAGCCAAGCATGATCTCAACAAAGCAACCACCAACCTGCTCATAAAAGTAGAGGCCATCATTTATTGCAGAAGCAAGCTCAGTAGATATTGGTTTTGATTCTTTTCCAACAGTTCCGGATGCCTGAGATGTCCGAGTGTTCTGTATGCAAACCACACAGATTAGATAATTAGCCTAATTATACACTAATTCAGCTCAGTAGTGTAGAATAAATAGAAGAAAGGCCACGGAAGTCCTGAAAACACAATAGCTCCTAAAATCATTTTCCATAGGCTTCTCCTGAGCTACATCAGTTGCAGTGTCTTAGCTTTTTCATGAATTTGGCCAAATTTTTGAGTCAATAGAACAACTGGTTTTCAAACTTATTGTCTCTCACCAATACGAATTATCCTACTCACTTATGCAAATTAAGGCTGGGCAAATCAAAATCTTGTAAGGACTAAGGAATACACAAAGATAGAATCTAAGGAAAACATCAATTTTTACATACCAACCCCAGATATAGCTGTCATTAACAAGGATGAAAAGTTGAGATATCGAGCAAAATCCGACATACATCACCATTCATAAATCAAAATCTTGTAAGGACTAAGGAATACACAAAGATAGAATCTAAGGAAAACATCAATTTTTACATACCAACCCCAGATATAGCTGTCATTAACAAGGATGAAAAGTTGAGATATCGAGCAAAATCCGACATACATCACCAGTCATATTGACTAGACGAGTCCAAATTTGGAAGCATAAGAATCCTAAAAATCAGTCCAAGTATACACTCAAAAAAGAAGGGCTCATCAAAGAAATTCTAGCTCAATAAAAACAAAAAACTTTTGAATTCAGCTATATCAATAAGGTCCATGCCTCCCTGAAGAGAAGTTGAGATGGTGGTGGCAATCCATCCGTACACTAGGAATATAGTCCCATTTCTAAGTAGTAATCACACATTATACCAAATGTCTCAATAGTCCATATCCATATATGAATTGGACCACATAGATCTGGTATTACAAATCTGTCTCACCATATCATTCACAGTCCTTAGCTTTCAAAGTCTGTTCTTGGTGACATAAACTCCACTCTTAAATTGCGTTCCTATTTTTCCCATTAGGTCTTTTAATAGTATTTTGTGAATAGAAAAACTCTTGAGAAAGATTTGGGACCTCTTGGTTTGCATTCAACTTCAGATTACCTGTTTTCAAGAAAGGGATACTTGAGGGCAACCTTCTTCTCGTTTTCTTTAAAAATCATTGATAACTTGAAAGAAGAATAGGAACTCAAGAGCAGCCGCAACAATAGAAATAGATTCCCTTATGCCAACTCATAACGGCATCAATATTGACGCTCTAACAATAAAATTTCACAAGGTAATCTTATACCAAATAACTTGTTGAATAAACTAAGATGAAGCTCATCTTGTAAATACCTGCACTATGCAATAACTTCCTTTTTTAAAACGATGGTGTTCAAGTTAGCTTGAATGTAACTTGACTAACCTATCGGGCAATTTCTACCTCCCACCAGCACAAGTATTGGATAACTCTACTCACTAATCCCTAAGAACTCACATAGTGTAACCTCAATTGCGATAGTACTTTGGTTGCCAAGGTTTTTACCCAACTCTTCAATCCCTAGTCCATTCCTTTGGGGCTTACACTACGAAATAACTAACAAACAGTAAAAGATATTTTCAGTTTCTCATATTTTGCTTTTAGCACTATGAAATAACTAACAAACAATAAAAGATATTTTCAGTTTCTCATATTTTGCTTCTAGACCAAGCAGTTCATATTTAGAGATAAATCTATGGAATATGGCAGGCAATACATTTGTAAAATGGCAACCTAAGGTTGTTCATTCACATTCTTTTAGAAACTCCTCCAACTCTCTTTTATTTGGAATAAAAAGCATTTAGTTGGTTGTTGGTCCACAATTGGCATAACATCACTTGCTAAACTTGACAATACCATACACATCCTTAAGCCTAATCATCAAACTGTGTACAGGAAGCGCAACAACATTTTTTTTTTTTCACTGCAAGCTAAAACAACCTAAAATCAATTTCTTTGGTACATCAAATCTACTTGAGCGATTTTCCTGTTCCATCATGGTGTAATGCTCCAAGCCTCTTCCAAGATATCCACCAGATCAGGAGGCTGTAGTTATTTAATAAATTTTCAGCTGAAATTCCTGTTTAGGTCCAGGACACCTAGTCCTCTTATTTCTGTTTTTCAAACCAAATTTTGATTTTCTTGCAATACGAAGAAGTGGGTATTTCAGGCTCTTAATAACCAATACTTCATGTAAGTAATAATAAGCTATTATCTTTTGATCTCCTAAAGTCTCTTATATAAATTAGATAGTCAACATCAGTTCATTCATGTCTACTACTTAGATGGGGTCAACTACCTGAGGCCCCGCGTTGCCGAAGTACAAAATGATGCATAGGCATCAATTAGGAAATGAACAAAACATTGAATTATGTAATTCAAATCCCATGAATTCTTTCACTACTACATTGGAACAAATAGTGAATAGGGCCTTGGACTACCATCTCATAATTACACTCAGAAGATCAGGAAGACCCAAAGGGAAAGACTACTAGTAAGCACGCCCACACATCTGTAAATTTTGACCCAAATTAAGATACCTATTATGGGCACTATAAACCAAGAAAAAATAATGGGATTTGTGATATGTAATGAAGGTAATACAATGTAACTCCTATGTCAATCAGCGAATGAACAAATGAATCAAATTTTAAGATCACCCATTTCATGCATCTAGAAACTAATACTCCCTCCATCCCAATTTATGTGGTGGTGTTTGACTCACCCCGGAGTTAAAGAAATAAAGGAAAACTTTTGAAACTTGTGGTTTAAAACAAGCTATAGATATTTGTGTGGCAATAAATCATCTCATTAAGGGTAAAGTAGGAAATTTAAAGTTAAATTGTTTCAACATAAGTATGACATTCTTCGGGACAGACTAAAAAGGAAAGTATAACACATAAATTGGGACTGGGAGTGTATCACCAAGAATACACAAGATCTGATAGTACCTGTAACTAAAATAGGAGTCTATCCTCCACTTGTTAATGCATGTAGCAGAACTCTTAGGAGTAAGTTTGACATAAAACCATGTGAAGTCAAAACACATGCCAACTTCCAAAAAGTTGCCTTTAGAAACTGAAATCACCCACATAAATGACGTGGAAAGCAATTTTCTTACCCGAGTTACAATGACAAGTTTCTCAATAGCCTCATCATTAACATCCATCTCATCATCTTCCTCGTCAACTCTTCATAGAGCAAGACCACCAAGATGTTAACAATACAGTTAGCAATATAGAAACAGTAAGAGATATTTGCTCATATATAAGTTCATCCTCACAGTGTTCCATGTGGAGTTAACAAAGAAAATCAGATAACAGTGAAAGCAATTATGATAAATTCTTTTTCTTTCTTAGTCTCATCTCAGAAGCTCGTAATTATATATCATTACTTTAACATTTTTAACCTATTTTGGGCAAGCAGATGACCTCCTACCAGCTATAGCAAGAAGATTAACACACAAAAGCTATATATTTTATTTATGCCCGCGAGCAAAACCAATCTTCTTCAGATACACACCAATCCCCAAATTATGAAGGAACAAGGATATAAGTATCGCAATCTGAGTTTTCGGAGGGGGCCAAATGTTAAAAATGCATATAAAACAGGCTTTCACCTTGCCATTACTGATGAACAAGAAGGCACCTATAATATGAACCAAAGTGGTTAGATTCTGGGAGGAGAAAGATGATAAGAGCTGCAATGAGTGCAGGCAAATGAAGCACAATATGACCCAATAGCGTTAGATAAGCTGATCATCCACATACCATTGTATCGATACAAGACTGCAGAACCAGCTATGACGCAAACCAAGACCAAGCCCAACCCAATTCAGGTAAGAAAATGCACAAATCAAGTTACAGCAATCATCTATACCTTCCACTCAAAGAGAGCTGGTCCTTTTTATGCTCAAGCTCCATCTCTTCATCAAGCATAAAAGTGCTTGAGAAATCATTAGATAGGTCATCTACACAATCTGATGCCATCACCATTCTTGAATCACCACTTCCTTTGTCAACTCTGTGAGTTGAGCCATGGAACCCAGATTTCTTCCTACTGTTTTCTGCTTTACCAAAAACTGATACTTTTTTAGCCTGTTTCTCTAATAATTGCAGCTCACCGACAGAACGATTTTCTTGGGAAGATGCCACTTGAGTTCCATCCTCTTTCTTTTCATTGACCTCCTCATTCTTTATATCGAGAACAACTTCCACTGGAGACAAAGGGGATGATTTCTGATCAGCACTAGCTGAAACCCACTTTGACCATTCATCACGTCTTCTCAACTTGTCACCCTACAGAAATTAAGCAAATTACACATGAACAATAAGGACAAAGGTACAGAAGAATTTAATGTAAAAGGCAAAGAGGAAAAACATAAATGTATTGATAGGCTAGCTCAAAGCTCTTTGCACTAGCAAATTGCCAAATTAGTCTCAATACTTTAACCAAGTTGCAAATTTTCTTCGAATGAATTTTAGTTCTAATTGCAATTAATGGTGTGAAGGGAGTAGCAGAGGAAAGACCAGGGAGGGGAGGGGGGGATTGGGGAGCAAATAAGAAGGAAAACCAAGGAGGGAAACCTAAAAGTTCGAATTTTACCTTTCTGTTTCTTTTGTTTTATGCTTCACCTTTGCGTTACTTTTTCTTTTATTTTATTCTGATGTTCTGAGTTTCTTTACTTCATGTTTGATCAAAAAAGGTATTATTTGGAGGTCTTAGTTTGCCCAACAATACACCAAGGGACCTTTTTGGAACCAATTTTAAATGTTGAGGATGCAATATGAACAAACATAGTTTGAGGAAAATAGGAACTTATATGTAAGAATTAATTGGAAAATTTACTCTTTTTCCTGCCATGGGAAAAGGAAAGAGACGGTTGGAGACCCAGGCAAAAGGGAGAACACTTTACCTTAACTTCAACAGTGGTTGAAGCCTGCAATGCATCAATGATAAATGCTATATCTGTACTCATTTTTTTAACCTGAAACACAAATGAAAAAGAAAACGATAGATACTTAAATGTGTCACACCAAGTAAAAGAAAACAATATAATGGACTAATCCAACTACAGGTTTCACACATGAAATTTGTCTATATAATTTGATGGACTTCAATATAGGAACAAAGCACTGCAATGGTGCAACCTATCAGGCACTAGCATAAATGTAAGCATATCTGAGAAGTTTTGAGATTGTACCCTTTTGAAATCGGCAATAATAGAGATTGGAACCCATCCTTGATCATCCATCAAGGAAAGCAAGTAGTGATCATTCTGCAAATTCTGATCACTGCCAAGAAAAAGGCACATGTTCTCGATATCAATCTATAGGAGTCAAAATTTTGTAGGACATATTGCAGGTAAAGTAATTGACCCCCAAGAGTTGTATCTCTGCACCAATACTTCTTGAAATGAAATGTTCTAATAAAAAAACACTTCTTGAAATGCAAATCCATTAAAAGGAAGGACCATTCCTCCTGTTTTTAAATTTTTTGAGATAAGGTGAAGATTTTATTTAAAACAGTATCAAGCTGATACTGTGAAAATACAGAGATAGACCTAGCTTAAAAACCTTAAAATACTAAGCAGTCTAGCATGTCCAGCATGTTATGAAATTTATGAACATCAAAACTTTATTTTAAAGGAGTTTCCATGAAAAACTATTATTCCTGTCCTTCAAGCTTACAACTGTAACTATGTGATATCAATGCAGTTGCACCCAATACCACAATCAGGGAATCTATTAAGAAAACATAGTGACAACTAACATAAATAGAACCTTTTCCTGATATAGTACCTGAAATAGTACTCAATTTGCTTAATTATGCTCTCTCTCAAAGCTAATGTAGGTGATGGTGGTGTAGAGGCTCCGGAGCTGACAGGATGTGGGACAAAGAAAGGTGGGTAAGGCACTCTTACAGAACCTGGAGATGGAGGAGGAAGAAAGTATATAGCTCCTGGAGGACCTGTAAAATAGCCAATGGTCATTGCCATTTAAAAACAAATCAAAAACTAAGAATAACTTCATGAATAAATAAACAACTATTAACTGTGATAGGGATGACAGCACATAAGAGCGAAATACCAGCTGGTTAGGGGAAGGGAGCACAGTTGACAAGGACGATATTACTGTCATCACAAAGGTCCAGTAAGTATAAGGGAGGGAGAAATAGGAGCAGTACCAAATTGCTAGTTACGTGCTAAAGACCAGTGGCAGAAGCTACATTTAATGGTAAAACCATATTCCCTTTTTTTGTATTTCAAGAGTGATGTGGCCACTTATTCAGAAAACTAGTTATGCGTAAATTACCTTGAAAATTTGCGCCATCTATGTAGCCCGGAGCTGGAGCAAAAAATTGAGGCCTTAGGAAAGGCCTTAGTCCCATACTCTGTTGTAACTGAATGTCATCTTTAGAACCTACAGGACGCTGACTAGACAAGGCTGGACTAAATTGCCCACCGTGTTCTTGAGTATTAGGTCTTCCTCTGTAGAATTTGGCATCATAGTCATTTGGATCTCCTCGTGATGGGGGACGAAACCCACCATTTATAGGGGGTACAAAAGCTTGGGCTGCAGCATCACCGTCAGACCTGGCCACGTGACCTTCAGCTCCAGGGAAAGGCCCTCGAGGGTGCTGGTAAGCATACCCAGGAAGAGGAATATGCGGCATAGGTACCATATTTTGATAAAAAGGAGGAAATCCTGGCTGGTGGTAAGCCAAGGGGACAGGAAATGATTGCCCACCATTTTGGTTGTGCCTGGGGCCTGCTTTTTGTTGAGGTGCGGATGATGACTTATTTGACGATTTGGCACTAGAATATCCATGGAACTTTGGCTGCTCACCTCGTACCTACAAGACAATATACCATCAAATATATTTCATGGTAATACATTCTAATTCATGGTAATAGGGATAAATAAATCTAAAGAGGCCTAATGACCAGACAAAGTTGCATCATGATAAATCTATTTGAATCATACCAGTTATGGTGCAGTACCTTGCAAAGTTTTCGGACAAAGGATATTTTAACACACGGTACAGATGGGAGAAAAGCACATATGGCAGATAAAACAGCAACTATAAAAATATGCCTAAATCTCAAACTACATGGAATTAGCTATCTAAGTCCTCAATATCTACCCAGGTGACTTTCAGCAGCAGCACGCCTCTTTCTAGCAATTGTTCAGCAACACCACACCTTTTATGGTAACCAATTTGGCCTTACTCTAATGGCAACGGGCCTCTTTTTGATAATCTGATTGCACTAGACCTATTCCAATCAGCATTCAGCCATTTCAGGCAGCAATGTTTTTCGGTGACTGTACCAACAATGCCTCTTACAATAGACGTACCACCGACACTGCCTCTTCAGGTCATTCGACCACTGACTTTTTCAACTTCTTCAAATATCTATCTAAAATGGTCGCTTCCTTGAATTGAGAGGGTGTATTAAAAGTGGATCATTCAGAATATTCTATAACCATATGATCGATAAAAGTTAAAGGAATTATCAAAAATATTGTATAAATCATTCGTAATGGTTATGTCATAATTACTAAAAACCTACTTTTTCAACAAAACAATTAGTAATCTTGTAATTAGTAAAATATTCCTTCTTTGATCTATCTCAAAACTCCTACATAATACCGGTATATTGTCAACTAACAATGTCAATAAGAGTTTTCTCGGTTCTCTTGCTTCATAGTTGTACCTTCCGGAATTCATTCACTTCCGGATATTCTCTTGTATAGTTCGGCTTTATTGACATCAAAATAATGCAAATATAATTCCTCATTGACTTTTTTTCCTTCAGTAGTAAATTGAAATATTTTGTTATTCCACCAAATAATTTGAAGTGTGTAAAATATTTACTAGTTCTATCCCAAAGAATGTCATAGTAAAAGTATCTTCATTCACATGACATGAATATTCCACACTGTCAGTATATGAAAACAAGCTCTCTTTTTTAAGAATGGTAACAATAACTGACAGTATGTAAATTATCAATCCAGTAACAGAAAAGTAAACCTTCTCAGAAGCAGCATTGCGGCTATCAGTCTCCGCCAGCGGAGGAAGTAACGGAGACTTGGAAGCCGAGTTAGAATCACTAGTCTTAAGCATCTGCTGAGCATCAGAAAGTGCCGGCCATGAAGCAGAATCAGAATCCGCCGCCGGCGACGAAGGAGTATCGGTCGCCGACGGAGTCTTCCACGGCGACTTGGGGGGCTCGCTTACCTCTTTCTGATCATCTATAGTAGTCTCGTTTTCCGCCATGCTCATAAACTACAGTTACCCTGTATTGCAGATAAATTTAATAAGCTTAAAACTGATAATAAATTGATAGAACGCGAAAAGATGTGATTTTTTGGGGATGCCGAAGAGGAGGCGGAGCTATACGGCGGCGTGTGGTGGCTGTGGCATTGAGAGTGAGTGACTGAGTTGTAAAGAGAGAGGGACACTAGGGTTGAGGGTGTTTTCAGACAATGAGACAAGAATTGAATGTTGTCAAACAGCGACAGTATTAAATTCAGTACTCACTAGTGTGTAAATTAATTTTACTAATAGTAGTAGTATTTAATTTGGTCAAGAGAAAAAATAAAAATGAAATAGTAACTGTTCTTTTTTTTCCTTTTAATTATCCGAAAGAGATAAGACTGGACTATTCAAATGATATATCCAATTAAAGATACTTTCCCTGCCATTTTGTAGGACCAATTATTTTTTGTAGGATTTATTTTTTATTTTAATTCGTCTTTGAATTTTTTTACTTTACTTTACTTAATTTTGAAGTAGGGGTAAGATTTATATTTACACTAATTTTCCAAAATTTTACAGTATGGGATAATAATGGATATGTTATTATTCTTATTGTTATTGTACTTTACTTAGTTTTTAATACAAGTCTAGTGATGGCAAAATAAAGAAAAAAATAGTTATTCATCCATATAATTCACTAAAAAAATAGTTGGATAATGATTTTTTTTTAAAATTGGTCAAATATGGATAAGAACCATATTATCCAATTAAAAAATAAATATTTAATAAATAATCAATGGTTTTAATTTTTATTTACAGGCTCAAATTGGAGGTTCATCCAGTTTGAGAGACTATAAATTCTCATATTATCCGGTGGCAAAATGGTTAAAATCAAATAGTTATCCACTCATATTATCTATTAAAAAATAGTTGAATAGTGAACTTTATAAAAACGGGTCGAATATGGATAAAGCCATATTATCCACTTAGAAAATGGTTAACCGAATGGATAATCAATGGATAACTAATGTGTTTAACAATACAGACTTTGATCCACAAACAAAAAAAATATGAAATGAGAGAATTAAAAATGGCACCTTTTTTGCGTCGGACATCCATATAGTAGCATGCAATTTACATTATTTCTACCCAATTATATACAATTTATCTACATTATTTCTACCCAGTTATATACAACTACAATGTCATACCACTTAAATACAAATTTTATACAATATGTTTTTTGTCATTTTGTATATGATTTATACATAGTAAAAATAAATTTCATACAACTAATTATATATTATACAACTTATCTACAACTTTCATACATTATTTCTACCCAGTTATATACAAATACAACTACAATATCATACTACTTAATACAAATTTTATACATTATGTCTTTTGTATATTTTGTATCTGATTTATACATAGTACAAATAAATTTAATATAACTAATTATATGTTATACAATTTATCGACAACTTTCATACATTATTTCTACCCAGGTATATACAACTACAATATCATACAACTTAAATATAATTTCTATACAATATTGTTCAACTTGCATACAATATTTAATAATCAATATATATATAAACAACATAATATAATTTTTCTACAATTTTACTACAACAACTATAATTTCGTAAGTATAATGTATGTCATGTCTTCTTCTTTTTCTTCTTCGAGTTTCAATCTGAAATTCAACTAAAATCAAGTCTAATATTCACCAAAACACTCTCAAAATTGAGATATAAACTCCAAACAATATTCTCAATTTATTTGCAGCAACACCCAAGCCAAACAAATAATGATTTTTGAAAATCCAAATTCGAATTCAAAGCTTCAAAGTTTTTTAATGGCTGTCAATAGTGGAATTGTTGCTCTCTTTTTCTTTGCTCTATATTATTGGAATTGGGGATTGAGAGATAGAGAGAGACGTAGAAAGAATTTCCAATTGTTTGCAACAACACCCAATTCAAACAAATAATGGTTTTTGAAAATCTAATTTTGAATTCAAAGCTTTTTAATGGTTATCAATGGTGGAATTGTTGCTCTATTTTCCTTTGCTCTACATTAATGGAGAGAGAAACATGGGGAAGTGGAAGATATGTAATGATAGTCTATAATTACGTATTTTAGTCGCTTATTACACTCTAATTTACTATACTTTATTGAGTTTGAGCTTTAATCGCTAGTGTTTTGCACTAATTGTGTGTTTTATGCCTTGTAGGAGTGATTCCGAGCTATGTAAATGTTATGAAATGAATTCAAGTGATTTGAATCTTTGAAGTTTGAGTAAAAGTCCAAGGAATTAATCCGGGATCGTGTTTGAGGATCAACGGATGATAGTTTAAAACGAACAAAGAATCGAGTAGGCATATTGGGCACTGTCTATTAAAATGTACATAACATTTATCTCAGAACTTCATTTGAGCTCCACAATATATGGTTGGAAAGCTAATTCAAAGGTCTACAACTTTCATATTTTACTTTTTTCAAATTACAAACAGAACAGGGTGAAAAATGTGAGACAAGTTCGCGGCCGCACACTGGTCCCGGACGTGAGGCAGAACACTAGGTAAAATCCGCGCCAAATCCGCGGTCGAATCCGTGGCCGCGGAGGTTTTGGCCGGAAAAAGTGTCCTTTTTCGCGTAGGAGAAGTTGTATGTGTTTGGAACCGACCCTACTTGGTATATATACATAGAAAAATGTTATTTTTGGGACTTTTGACACACTTTAGACCTCAGGTGGCAAGAACACACTAGGAGCAAGGTGGAGAATTCTTCGACGAGTTTTTCCCTTCCTTCATCCTATTTCCGTTATTGGTTATGAATTCTAGTATTGTAGTTATGCATACTATTATGAATAGCTAATTCGTTATCTAGGGTTTTGATGGAACTTCTTGGAGGATGAATTCTTGTTATGTTTTAATATAATTTAACCTTTGAATTTGTCTATTTATTCAACTACGTGCATATTTCAGCTGATTGAATGGCCATCGATTGACTGTGCCTATTTATTATGTGTTGCTTGATAAAGGATACATATTTAGGTGGTTGTTGAACAACGTCAATCCTAACGTATGTGAGAAATCAAAACAGCGGGTTTAAAGGTAGGTTTAGAAATAACAAAGCATTGACGTGGTCATAGTGAGCGGTTAGATAAAGCCAAGTAGCGTAGTTCGAGAGAATATGTCTAATAAATTATTGTAGTTTCTCGAGAGAGAATTACGACACCTAAAGTGTTCACGATCAGTAGAGAATACATAGGCGAAATTGTAGGGAATATAGCGGGAAGGAATTCGACAATTGGGAAAATCATAACTCTAGACCTCCTTAATTTAGTCTCTAATACTTAGTATCATTAGATAATAATTTTACTGCTTTTAATAGTTCTAATTAATTAGTTTAAAAATAAGAATAACAATCTTTATAATTAGGAAATTGTTTGGACTTGTGTTTCTTAGCGATATTGAACAACTGCAGCTAAGTCTTAGTTCTATATGGGATTCGACTTGCTTATCCTTTTAGGACTAGAGTTGGGCGTGATAAAATTTTGGCGTTGTTGCCAAGGAACTAACAGTGTAGCTGTAGGTGTACATATTGCTAGGTTTCAAGTTTGAACTTTTATTTTTATTTTTTTATTTGATTCTTTTTTATTTTGTGTTACTTGTTGATTTAAGAACATGGCATCTTGGAATTATGAGAGTTTAGATGTTGGTATTCTACTTTTAATCCTCCTCATACATATTGTGAAGAAAACCACCCATTGAAAAATTATCAAATATTTTCGAGAGCAAGTTATGTACACCAACTCAATCTTATGTGTGGAATCTGTGTGATATATGTGGTGGTCAAGATGGTCACTTTCATGGTTGTGCTTATATTTCGTATCCCCCCCTAATCTCTTGCTTTGATGGTTCTACTTTTTCTGGTGAAGTAATTAGGAACAAAGAACCCAGGGAAGTTGACACGAAGGAGATCAAAGATATGTTAAAGTGCCTTTTGGAACAAAATAACGAGAAACAACTGCAGATAGAAAGGAACGAGGCAACTATTTGCAACTTGGAGGCTCAAGTGAGTCAAGTGGTTGACGCTTTTAATGCTTAGCAAGGCAATTTGGATAGTAGCCAAAAGAAGCAGGTATTAGATGCAGAGGAGGTCAGAGTAGAACATTAACAATCAATCGAACGAGATTTTGAGGATGTCGATGTTTTAGAAGAGATATTAGAGTCAACCAAGGACATTGATGATAAATATTTAGCTGACTCTAGTGTCATGTGTGTTGAGAATGTTGACAGTCCCAATGTTCATATAGTTGAGCGCATTGGTCCACACTCCAAGTATTTTTTTCACATTGTGTATAGATGATAATATGGAAATAGAGTCATCTGAGCCACTCGAGGAGTCAAGAAATTAGGAACAAGGTGTCTACATTCTGGAATTCTTCTTGCCATAAAGTCGGAATTACACACCTCATTTAAAGGCCAAGAGGTGCAGAATACTACATAGTTTCCTTGGGCCAGTTAGATTCGTTCCACCACCCCAGGAGCATAATCATAAGCTTGAATCAAAACTTGGGGTTCAATTCATAAGCTCGAGGTGGAGGCAAAAAGTGATTCACGTTGTGCCGTGACGTTAAATCAAGCGCTTGTTAGGAGGCAAGCCAGCTTTATTGCTTTCTTTTATTTTTTATTACTTTAATTGTATTATATTTGTAGTGTAGATTTTTGATTTTCCAGGAGCATGGAAAGCAAAGATATTGGAAGGATGCAACAACAAACCAGATGGTTGGAACTAAGTGTGAGGTAGTCACACGAACGATCAGGCCTGGGAGAAGTCCGAGTACCCCGTGAGCTGTTATTACTTCGGCATTTGGACTACCAGGGAGTTTCTTTTAACCTCTTGTATTTATGTGTGTGCATTACGGACAATGCACAATTTTAAATGTAGGGTGAGGAGATTGTTTGGGTGACTTTTCAAGCTATTTTAGTTGTGTTAAGTTTAATTGAATTTTTTTTTTATAAAAATAGAAAAGATTAGACTTTTCCCAACGATGGATCTATTAGAAAATTTTCTTGAGGAATTTAAGTCGAAAGGAAAAAGACAAAACGATTTTCTTTTGTTAGGTAGTGTAGAAATTCCCCCTTGATTTTTCTTTGTGTTGCGGTTCTTTTCCAAGGGTTTTGTTTGAACCGGGTGTAGTTAGTTTTATTTTTTTTAGGAATATGAATCATTGTGTTGTGTTTTGAATTGAAGCAATATCTCTTGATAATAGTGAGTACTTTGGTTGTGACGCTTAGGCTCAGTTTTTGACTCTTGTATAAACTTAACTTTGCTTAACTGTTTTGACTAGAGTGTCTTGATGAAACCAATCCTGAATGAGTTATGTGACATGTGTGTGTGTGAGGTTTGGTGTTATTCTGTGCATTACATTTGATGCCTAGAACTTGCCCTCTGTGTTTGCAAAACGAAATAGTAGTTTTGTTCAGTCTTGGAAGTGATATAGGTGTTCTTATTTTTTTTGGTAATTAAATACTTTTATTAACCACCAAAGTAATATTTACAAAACAGTAGGCCAACTTGACCTATCTACCTTACTGGATCCTATCTATTCTTACTCCTTCTAACATTCTATCCACTATAATTTCAGTAATTACATTTAGCTAACAAGACTTTAGTATATCCCTCAGCTCTCATGCTGCATACACATGCTATCTTATTTGTAAGAATGTCCCATGTTGCAGTTGTCTTCCCAAAAATCTGTGGATTTCTTTCCATCCACACTGCATATACGTATTCTGCAATTATCATCTTAAGGATCTTGGTTAGTTGTGATCTTCCTTTTGTCTTCTGTACTATCCAGTCTTGCCATTCTGCCCAAGATGTGAAGTTTGCCTTATTTTGAATCCAGTTCATAAGTCTGCCCCACAATTCTCTACCATAAACACATTCTGCAAACAAATGTTCTCGTGTTTCCTTAGCTTGATTGCAAAAGCAGCATGCTTCTTCTATCTGCATCTTCCACTTATTCAATCTGCCAACAGTTTGAAGTCTACCATGCATTAGTAACCACAGTATGAATGTTGTTTTTGGCCTAGCTTGGTTCTGATACATGAGCCCCTTCCATGGAATCTTTGGCAATTCTCCTATCACATTACTGTAAACTTGCCTTATAACTGATTTCTTCTTGCGTTGCTCATTAGTAATACTTTCCACAGAACTCCTTGCACCAAATATCTTCTTCAGCATCCATGAGGCTTGTTGAGGAATCCCCATAGCTTCAAAAGATTTCTTTTAATGTAATAATTGTGAATCCATTTTATCCATAACTTGTCCTTCTTATTTGTCAACTCCCATGTAGTTTTTGTTATAGCTTCTCGATTCCACAAAGCCAAGTTAACCAAATTAAGCCCTCCTGCTGCTTTTGGTGAGCATATTTTGTCCCAAGAAACAAGAGCCTTTTTTGTTATCACATTCTCTCCTGAACAAACATAGCTTCTACAGTAAGCATCAATTGTCTTGATCACCTTGGTTGGAATGAAAAAAATCTGAGCCCAATACGCTTGAATCCCAAATATCACATGCTGCACCAACTGAATTCTGCCTGCATAAGATAACTTCTTTGTTGTCCACAATGATATTCTTGTCACTACTTTATCAACAAGTGGCTGCCATTGCAATACCGATAGTTTCTTAGAGTCTAGAGGTATGCCTAAGTATTTGAAAGGCAGTGACCCTAGACTGTAACCCATATCTTTTTGTATCTCCTTCTGATCTTCCTCACTGACTCCCCCAAAGTAAATAGAACTTTTTGCTAGATTTGCATTCAATCCCGAGGCAGCTGAGAAAGTCTTGAATCTATCATGTATCTGCTTTATTGAAGTTGCATCTCCTCTTGCAAACATTAGAAGGTCATCTGCAAAGCTCAAATGAGTTAGATCTATCCTTGCACATAGTGGATGAAAGTGATAAGCATTCTCATGTTTCAAGGTCTTTAAGTTCCTACTGAGGTACTCCATGGCTATGGCAAATAAGAAAGGTGACATAGGGTCCCCTTGTCTCAATCCCCTAGCAGCATCAAATGGCTTTGTTGTTTCTCCATTTATAAGAATTGTATAATTGACTGTTGTCACATACTCCATGATCCAGTTGCTGAATTAGGTTGGGAAGCCTAATTTATCCAACATTTGATGCAAGTATCTCCAATCCACAGTGTCATAAGCTTTCTGAATATCAACTTTGATTAGGCACCTAGAGAGATATGCTTCCTTGAGTAATCTTTAACCAATTCATGAGCAAGTATCACATTATCTGCTACTTTCCTTCCTGGGATGAACCCTGCCTGAGCTTCTGAAATGATTGAAGCTATTACCTTCTGTATCCTATTAGTTAAGATCTTGGCAATCAGTTTATATAACACAGTATAGCAGGCTATTGGTCTGTATTCTCTTATGATTGTAGGATTAGGCACTTTAGGCAGTATAGTAATGGTTGTGCAGTTCACTGCCATGTATAGCTTCCATGTATCAAAAAAAAATTTAACTGCTTTGGTAACTTCAGCTCCTATAATTGGCCATCCTTTCTTGAAAAATAATGCGTTGTATCCATTAACTCCTGGAGCCTTATCATTCCCAATAGAACTTAATCCTTCATGCACTTCCTGCTCATTGATGTCTGCAATTAATTGCAACTGTTGAACATGATTCAGAACTGTCCCTTTCTTCATAATTTGCTTATTGACTGCAGGTAAATTTCCAGCTGCTGAACCCATCAAAGCTTTGTAGAAGCTTATAATTTCCTCTTGGATTAGTTGTTGATCAGTCACTTTATTCCCAAATATATCTTGTAACTCAGCAATAACTTCTTTGTCTTCTTTCCTTAATGACTGCTGAAAAATACTTTGAATTTGCATCTCCCAGTTTTATCCATGTAGCTGGAGCCTTCTGCTGCAATATACTCTCTTCTATCAGTGACCATTTCTCCAAGCTTTCTAGTGCTTGATTTTCTTCCACATCTAGTTCATATGTATATCCATTTGCTATCTGAACTTGAATATCATGTAATGAACTCCTTGTTGTTTCCAGCTTTTCTCTAATGCCCTTAAATTCCCTGTTATTGAGTTGTTTCAGCAAAAGGTCTAAGCATCCTCAACTTTTGCCATATATTCCTCATAGGATCTTGGTCATACTGTTCTCTCCATGCTTCTTCCAGAATTGTCATGAAGTTTGGATGATCTGCCCAAACATTGAAGAACCTGAAAGGAACTTTGCCATTTGAAATGCCTTCTCATTGTGGTAACCATTGGTGTATGATCAGATATAAATGGAAGTCTGTAATCAACTTCCATGTATCCATATGTTTGCATCCACTCATCATTCCCCAATGCTCTATCAATTCGACTAAACACTCCATCAGATCTTTGCTGTTTGTTCGACCACGTGTAGTAGTCACCTTTCCATGCCAGTTCATTCAAATTCAAGGCCTGTACACATTCCTTAAAATCTTGGATTTCATTACTTGAAACTGCTTCTTGAATGGTTAAGACATAATTGAAATCACCCCAAATTATCCATGGTTCATTGTTCTTAGGATTCTCATCCTTCAATCTTTGCCATAAAGTTTTCCTTGCTTCAATAGTATTAAAATCATATACAAATGTCATAATACAATTTACTCCATTTTGTCTACCCATAACTCTACATTGAATTGTTTGATCAGACTTTCCTAATACTGCTATATTATAACTCTGTGGATCCCAGATTATCCAGATTCTCCCATTCCGTGCATATTCATAGTTTTTTTGCATTTGCCAACCAGGTGTTATTAATTGTGCAATTTGAGCTGACTTTTCCTTCTTTACTCTAGTTTCAACTAACCCCAGTAATTTTATATTATTCTCTCTTTTATACGTACCCAACTCCTTTTGTTTATACCTCTTATTGGTACCTCTTATGTTCCATACCATCCAGGACGTGATCAATTTTGAGGTTGACCACCTATATTAGGTGGTTTCATAGTTGCTATCACAGTTGCACTTGACTGTGCTTGAATCCTCACTAGAGACATTATGGCTTTAGCATATGACATTGGCTTGTCATTACTCACTGCTATACTTTTCCCTTTGTCCTCTAATTTGTTTGCTTCTGTTTCTTCATCTACTCCCTTATGTTCTTCCCTTCCATTTGTTAGCTTAGGAGTATTCACACCTCCCTTGCTTACTTCTTCCACTTGAATCTGGCTCACTTCATTGGTTGCAGGTACCTTTGTCCTCCATATTTGTTTCACTGGTGGAGGTTTCCTTCTCTGCTGTTGTTGTTCATTTCTATCATTCTCCTTTGGTTTTCTATTACAGTTATGACCTGCCTTTAAGCATTTTTCACAATACTCTGGTTTCCAATCAAACTCAATTGCTTGCTCAAAGATCACCCCTTCTTCATTCATGACTGGAATACTTGTTGGCATAGGCTTAGTCACATTCACTTCTATTAGAATTCTAGCATAAGAGATTCTGGTCTGTTTAGCAGTACACTCGTCTGCAAACATTGGGATCCCTATTGTACTAGCAATTCTACTCAATGAATTCTCACTCCAGCAATTCATAGGTAATTTAGAGAAACTTACCCATAAAGGAATATCCGTCATACATTCTGCTGCAAAATCAAAGTAAGGTGACCAGTGTTTCATAATCATTGGCCTATTGTTCACAGTATAAGGCCCTGCACACAGTATTTCCGTCATGTCATCCTATGTTTGGAATCTCACAATATAATACCCTTCATCATGATAAAACAGATTTGGCATAGCAACTGTATTCCACATCTGATTTACATACCTTTTCATGTAATTATAGCCAGGTTTTCCCCCCAAAACATAGACTATTAAGGCACTTTTCCATTTCTGATTCTCCACCTCAATTTCTGATTTCTCAAGTTTAGCTACTAGGTTTCCTTCTATGATTTCAGGAGTTATATAGTTCAAATTCATACCGTTTCCTGCAGCTCTATTTCCAGTTAGCACTTTAGCCCAAGTAGACTCTGCTGTATTTTGCTCTTTGTTCTCCAATGGAACAATAATTCCAGCTTGTGACTTAGCCGTATTTTCCTGTTCTTTTCTCAATGGAACAATACCTTCTCTTACTGCAGGAGGTGTGATACTTCCTTGTAGATCCACATGCATTGGGATTGGGCTCTGGTTTGCTTGTTTTTGTTGCTGTTTAGCTGATCCTGAAGCTTCTCCATCATAGATCTGTGCTAGAGAACCAGATCCAGTTGCCACCTTCGACTGCCTAGAAATTGTCTCCATGAAATTTGTTGAGCTTCTTTCCATGGTGTTGAGCTTAGGTATTTTGGTATCCACATGAATTTGTTACTTTTTCGGACGTCCTCGAGCTTTCCTTCCAGTCATGGCGAGAACGGCGCACGTTAGCTTAACATGCGCCGAGAGAACTTGGGGAAGAATTTTTTTTTTTTGTTTTTGATATAGGCGTTCTTTATTGAGCCATATATATATTTTACCCGTCTAATTGTTATGTATTATAGTTAACCCTTTTGAGCCTGTAATCCTTTTTCGTTGGCAACCACATTACAAGCCTTACCATTTGTTTGAATTAACCATCTATTTGAATCTTCTAACCTCTCATGAGCACTTGAATCGTTATGAATTGTGTAAAAGTTAAAGTGTGGGGTGGTTGATTTTGCTTTTGAGTGGAACTAATGAAATAAGGAGAAAGGTGCACTATTTAAAAAAAGTAAGAGCCACTTGAATTGAAAAAGAAAGAAAAGAAAAAAATAGTTGTATTGTTGTGAAAAAAATATTCCTTGATAAGTGATGACTCTTGATGTAATTGTGCTTAAAGAAGTATAGGATAATATACATTGATATGAAGGTGGAGTTTGGTTTGACATAAGTATGGGGTTTGAATGTTAAAGCATATCTATTAAAGTGCTCAGGGATGTGTAGTCACTCTTATATTTAAATGTATCTTACCCGTCCGCAGCCTACATTACAATCAAATAAAGTCATATTTGATCCTAGACTGAATGAGATCGATTAGTAGAGTAGTACACTATGGACAAGCCTATGGTGAATCTTTTGTGGCATATGAATGTTATTTTTGAGAGTGAGTGAATTCTTTCTATCTTGAGTTCCTAAGTGTTTTTTTAAATTTTATTGTGTGGAACTACTCTCTTTTGTTGCGTGAGGGCACTTGACTCATGAAGAAAAGATAATGTTAGTGACCTCTATGCTAGAGTAAGTGAGTGAGTTGCGAATAATCCGTGGTACTTATAAGTCAAATCTTGAGGTGAAGATGCTACACTTTTGTGCTAGACTATTTTAAGTATTCTTGGTGTGACGAGTTAGGAGAATTGTTTAAAAAGGCCGTGTCTATATAAAATGTAATTTGATTACTCGAGAACGAGTAATGATTTAAGTGCGGGGTGTTGATTATAGGCTATAATTACGTATTTTAGTCGCTTATTACGCTCTAATTTATTGCACTTTAATTGAATTTGAGCTTTAATCGCTAGTGTTTTGTACTAATTGTGTGTTTTATGCCTTGTAGGAGTGATTCTGAGCTATGTAGATGTTATGGAATGAATTCAAGTGATTTGGAGCTTTTAAGTCTGAGTAAAAGCCCAAAGAATTAAGCCGGGTTCGTGTTCGTGGATCAACGGATGATAGTTAAGAACGAACAAGAATCGAGTAGGCATATTGTGCACTGTCTAGTAAAATATACATAACTTTTCTCTCAGAACTTCATTTGAGATCCACAATATATTGTTGGAAAGATAATTCAAAGGGCTATAACTTTTATGTTTTAATTTTTTTTTCAAATTCCAAACAGAACAGGGTGAAAAATGCGAGACAAGTTCGCGGTCGCGCACTGACCGCGGATGTGAGGCAGAACACTGGGTAAAATCCGCGGCCAAATCCGCGGTTGAATCCGCAGCCGCGGACGTTTTGGCCGGGAAAAGTGCCCTTTTTCGCGTAGGAGAAGTTGTATGTGTTTGGGCCCGACCCTACGTGGTATATATACATAGAAAAAAGTTATTTTTGGGACTTTTGACACACTTTAGACCTAAGGAGGCAAGAACACACTAGGAGCAAGACAAAGTATTCTTCTACGAGTTTTTCCCTTCCTTCTTCGTATTTCCATTATTGGTTATGAATTTTAGTATTGTAGTTATGCATACTATTATGAATAATTAATTAGTTATCTAGAGTTTTGATGGAACCTCTTGCAGGATGAATTCTTGTTATGTTTTAATATAATTTAACCTTTGAAATTGTCTATTTGTTCAACTACGTGCGTATTTCAGTTGATTGAATGGTCATCGATTGATTGTGCCTATTTATTATGTGTTGCTTGATAAATGATACATATTTTAGGTGGTTGTTGAACAACGTCACTCCTAAAGTATGTGAGAAATCAATACAACAGGTTTAAAGGTAGGTTTAGAAATAACAAAGTCTTGACGTGGTCATAGTGAGCGGTTAGATAAAGCCAACTAGCGTGGTTTGAGAGAATATGTCTAATAAATTGTTTTAGTTGCTCGAGAGAGAATTAGGCACCTAAAGTGCTCACGATAGTAGAGAATAGATAGGCGAAATTGTAGGAAACATAGCGGGAAGGATTCCGACAATTGGGAAAATCATAACTCTAGACCTCCTTAATTTAGTCTCTAACCCTTAGTATCTTTAGATAATAATTTTACTGCTTTTAATAGTTCTAGTTAATTAGTTTAAAAATAAGAATAGCAATCTTTATAATTAGAAAATTGTTTGGACTTGTGTTTCGTAGCGATATTGAACAACTGCAACTAAGTCTTAGTTTTCTGTGGGATTCGACTCCGGACTTTTAGACCAGATTATATTTGCAGCGACCGCTTATCCTTTTTAGGACTAGAGTTGGGCGTGATCAATACGTTAAAGTGATTTTAGGACACTAATTATTATCATTAAATGGCTAAAAATGTGCATAATTGGTAATTGAGTGTATAATATGTAATTATATTAAAACTTGAGTAGGGAGGGTAATATAGTTTCATATAGTGTATAGAAATGTAAAAATTCCTTTTGCATTACTCCTTTTCCGCCCGCCCATATCCTAACGTGACCAACCCATTTACCACCCCAATGTACAATGGAAATTTTTCATAAATACAACTTATATTAGAGTATATTACATAATTTACAACTATTATTTGATTCACGTTTTGTATAATATTTTATATAAAGAATAATTATTCAGCTTAAAATTCTCTTCTCTCTTTAGCAAATCATTTAATAAGAATTCCAAAAATGTAGCAATTTTAATGAGATTCTCGTTATTTCCTAAATTTAAGTTTACTGAATTGACTACAATCAATTATTTCTTGAAAATTTTGTAAATCCCTAATTTAGCCTAATCAAATTTACTACAACTCAAATACAATAAATCATCTCTTAAAAGATGTCATTTGGATTTCATTAAAAGTAGGTGAGGGATTACAACATATGTCTATGTTCATTAAGCAATGATATACTTTTTTTTGCACTATTGCATGTAACGGATAAATAGAACAATATGCCCTCTAACTAAAATATGCAATATACTTAAAGAAATTATATATATCCATAGTATAAATATATCATAAACTATATACTATAAATATACTATATATAGTCCTCTTAAATCCAATATTCTTTATATTGTATATAGATAATAGAGCTCTAAAATATATTTTGTAAATACGTATATTTGTATACGAATAATGTATTCATATATAGTATATGCATATATACTAAATGTATAGGACTATTGCACCAATATTTAATTTTACTGGTATATGTAAGTATATAAGAAATATTTACATATACTATACCAAATTCATGCACAAATATTTTGGTATTTTATCTTTAACCATTGATACCACATGATTCAACATTTAAAAATGTTGATCACGCTAACTTCTTACAAAAATAAATTCAAAAGTGTCAACTTTTATTTATTTAACAATTGACTGAATTTACTAAAAAATAAAAGAAAAAAAATGAAGAAAAAGGACACCATAGGTGTGAAAGACAAGAGGTTAATTTTTCTTCACACATTTATCTCTGTCATATTTTTTTTTTTTTCAAAAACCCATTTATCTGCCTTTTTTCCAGATGTAACTTGTTGCTAATTAGAATGAGGGTGATGGCTAGCATGCGATGTTGGTGCACCAGAATATTGACCAAAAAATTGGTTATTTCAACAAATGATTCTGAAATTTCTTCAATCCGAACATTGTATTTACCGCCAATATCCATGATTTTATGAGCAATGAGTTTTTTATGCATTTTGACCTACAAAAAATATACGGGACGAAGAAAAAGGGGATAGACACTTGTGATATATTGGAATATCTTTTACTTGAGAAATTAGAGGGAAAATTGATCGCAATAGATAGGTTAGGTGAGAGAGAATCAGAAAGATATATCTTTTAAGTGAGAGAGAATCTCAAGGGAGAGATTTTAGGATATAAAAGTACATAATTTAACTAAAAAGGTAAGATTTTAAACGAAGTTGTACTAAAAGTAATTTTGTAAAAGCAATTGTAGGGAATATAAATAAGTCTTTAAAGGGTTGTATTCCATGTAAATTTCTCATGTAGAATCTTGTATTTTAGATTAAGTTTTGAACTCCTTAATAAGGAAATACGGAATGAACCCAATAATATATCTACTACTGATTTATAAGAGAGGATTGGCAATTGATGGTCAACATGCTTGGCACCTAAAGGCGTTTTGATAATTTCAGTTAAAACGGAGCAATATAATTGCTAAAAAAGAAACTTTATTATAGCTTCAATATAATCTTCTGAGTGTTTTTTGACTAAATTGCCCCAATCCCTCAAGGGAGCCCACGTCCCACCCCACCCAACTTTCTCCCTAATAGTTTAGTGATACACCTGGAGGTCCCATTTATCTTTCACGTTTCTTCGTTTGATTTATATTGTTCTAATGTTGATTGATCAAAGTAACTAATATGTGATATTTAGCATCTTATTTTACTCCAAAAAAATAATACTTCATAAATTTTAATATCTAAATGTGAATTTTTACTTTAATCATCTCAAAAGTGTACTTCTTTGTTGGTTCTTTCTTCACAACTAAAATATCATCTTCTTTCATAATAATTTACACAAAAAAGATTTATAATTTAATTAAAGCTAATATAACTAGTGATATCGTAGTTGTTTTTGTTGATAATTTATTTTTGTATGAAAAAAGTCTTTTTTCATTAAAAGAATCCATATTAAATTTATTGGCATCAACTCTACTGAGTTATCTCTTATTGCATATATATTCTCTGTCAACATCGTAAATTTTAGTTTATTATTGAAATCATATATGACCATGCAACTAAAAAAATGAACATGGGTTATTAGTCTATCTAGAAGATATATAAAACGAGCATTTTAAATTTATAATAAAGCATAATATTTATTAATAATGATGTCATAAGGAAGAATAAAGAAGAAAAATATACATAAAATAGCAAATTACTACAATATACGTATGCAGTAAGAAAAACGAAAACAATATTTTGAAGATCATAATTTGTAAATATTTAGTAAGAATTACATAAGTTCTAAATCACAATTCTTATATTTTAAAGAATCATAATTATAGTAACAATATTTTGTTTATTGTAATTTAAGATAAATTTTTACCTTATACTGTAGTCTTAAAGTTACGTGATTATGGTAATTCGTGCATTACTCCATATTGAAAGTTTGTCAATTAGCGCATCGTATTAGTTATATCAAAGGCGATGTTATATATATTTTCAAGATGCGACTTACACGTATAACGCACATACGTANATATATATATATATATATGCGTGATTGTCATTATACCAGGGATGTCTTATTTTGAAACGTAGAGAGTGTATGTACACCTAAGCCATACTGCAAGTGTATTTAGCATAATTCACTTTAGAATTAATTCTTAGTTTAATTGCATTTCATTATCAAATATTCACTTTCAAATTTAATGTTGATTTCCATGCAAGGGGGTGGTCGTGTGGATACGTCAAACTGAGTCAGAAGGGTCGTTTCAAGTTAGTTTAATTTTGGGAAACTTACGCATATGTCCCAAATAAGTCTCAATTTATCAATTTTAAGTCATTAGTCATAGATTTACTAAAATTAACCAAACACATATAAAAATTGAAAAACCAAATAAATAAGGTTCTTTATCTCAAAGAATCACATGCAAAAATCTCCTTTCATATTTTAAAGCGTGATTAAAAATATTAGATACAAGACCGAAAGGAAATTTCATGGATGAGGTAACAAATAAGGTGATGAAATACAAAAAAAGATATATACAATATTCCAAAAATCTAAGCAAAAAAGGAACTTTTTCAAATACAATTGAAATTCATTGAAAACATATAGATAAGTCAATATACAAAATTTTAGGAAGATTGGAGGTGATTTGGCTTGGTTTTGTATCAAAATTCATAATTAAATCGAGTTAAAAAAATTCTTCTGCGACACATGTATACATGTGATACACAATTGATACAAATATGATACATATGTGATACATAAATGATACACAGTATGATACACATATCATTATTTTTATGTTTAGTTTTTACTTCGAATATTCAATTCAAACCACCTCAAAAGTTCACCAAATCATCCCAAAAACTAGATTCAAGCTACTTGAGATGTACCCAATCTATTCTAATAAGACCACTCAAAAGAAAGCAAAAATTTGATCTTTTTTGCTACAAATAGCTAATTGGCTAATATTAGTAATATTTTAAGAATTAACCACTTTTTGTAATGAGCTACTTATAAATGGACATAACCGGTAGTCTCTTTTTAGTTTTTTAACCGCAGGTTGAGAATATATTCAAGCTATTCTGTTTATTTTTTCTCTAACCAAGCAAATCACAAGTCAAACCAAAATAGCTTAGGAAAAATGAACTTACATTTAAAAAAATTAAGTTCTTAACTAGTTACTAATACCAAAAAACATCTTACTGACAGTTGAAGGCTACATATAATCGATAGATTTCTTGGTCAAAGACTCCAGTTTTGGATCAAAACATTTTATGGAAACCAGTCATTTTGTCATTTATGAAGCAGAAAAAATACTATTCCCTCCGTTTCAATTTATGTGAACCCATTTGACTGGACACGGAATTTAAGAAAATAGAAAAAACTTTTAAATTGTGGTATAAAATAAAGCACATATATTTTGTGAGGTTATAAAGCATTGCATAAAGGTAAATTGTTTTCAAATAAAAAAATAGGTCATTCTTTTTGACACCAACTAAAAAATATATGAATTCACATAAATTGAAACGAAAGTATTAGCCTATGCTTATGATTACCTAACAAGGGACTCAGAATTGTTGGTCTTTAAGCTTAGTGTAGCTTAATTTTAAGATTAGTTTAGCTTAATTTTAAGCTTGGTGTAGCTTAAATAGAGTGAATGGAAAATGATGGGAAAAGAAATTGAGGGAAGTGAAATTTTGAATTAGTGCACTTTATCCCTCATTGCAAGAAGGAAAGAAAATCTATGTGTATATACAGAGAAGCTCTACTTCTAGCTCTTAAAGATTTGAGAATAAGGCAAGCCTCGCGCCGTCGTCGTCGTCGTCGTCGCTCGGCTCGGCTTCGACTTCGGCTTTGGATTTGGTCAAATATCGGCTTCAACTTCGGATTCGAATTCGGATTTGGATTTGGATTTGGTCTATAAGCTGAATTCCTTGAAAGCATTTGGATTTGGAATTGGATTTGGAATTATTGGATTTGGATTTTGTCAAAGATAATGTTGAATTCTTTGAAAGCATTTATCCGTATAAAACTAAATGCGAGTCGTTAAGTGAAAGACCTAAACGACCTCGGGAAGAACCAAAGGAAAATACTACAAGTGTAGAAGATCCAAGGCGTAGCAAACGTCAAAAAATATCTACTTCCTTTGGACCAGATTTTGTGACATTCTTGCTTGAAAATGATCCTCAAACTTTTAAAGCAGCTATGTTGTCTTCTGATTCAGCATTTTGGAAAGAGGCAGTCAATATTGAGATTCAATCAATTTTGGATAACCATACATGGGAATTGGTTGATCTTCCTCCTGGAAATAAGTCTTTAGGTTCGAAATGGATCTTTAAACGGAAAATGAAAGTTGATGGCACTATTGACAAATATAAGGCAAGACTTTTTGTCAAAGGTTATAGACAAAAGGAAGGCCTTGATTACTTTGACACTTACTCGCCAGTAACGAGGATAACATCTATTAGGATGTTAGTGGCATTAGCGGCCGTGTATGGTCTTGAAATCCATCAAATGGATGTTAAAACAACTTTCTTAAATGGAGAATTGGAGGAAGAGATTTACATGGAACAACCTGAGGGTTTTGTGGTTCCTGGTAAAGAAAAGAAAGTGTGCAAACTTGTTAAGTCGCTTTATGGACTTAAACAAGCACCCAAACAATGGCATGCCAAATTTGACCAAACAATGTTGGCAAGTGGTTTTAAAATCAACGAGTGCGACAAATGTGCTTACATTAAAAACACTTCAGGTCATGAAGTCATTGTTTGTTTATATGTTGATGACATATTGATAATGAGCAAAAGTATGACAGATATAAATGCTACAAAACGCATATTGGCTAGCAAATTCGACATGAAAGACTTAGGAGTTTCTGATGTGATCTTAGGAATTAAGAATTCACAAAACTCCACAAGGTCTAGCATTATCACAGTCTCAATACATTGAAAAAGTACTTGACAAGTTCAAGTATTTGAATTTCAAAATTGCCAAGACTCCAATTGACGTGAGTTATGCACTTCAAAAGAATGAAGGTGAATGTGACTCACAACTGGACTATGCTAGAGTATTGGGAAGTTTGATGTATATCATGAATTGTACAAGACCAGATATAGCATGTGCTATTAGCAAACTCAGTCGATTTACAAGTAATCCCAATCACATACATTAGATGGCAATGAAACGAGTTTTGGGGTATCTGAAACATACCCAAACTATGCTTTGCATTATAACAAATATCCCTCCGTGATCGAGGGATATAGTGATGCAAATTGGATCACTGGATCATCTGAAGTTAAATCCACGAGTGGATATGTTTTTACAATTGGGGGTGGAGCAGTGTCTTGGAAATCATCCAAACAAACGTGCATCGCCCGTTCTACAATGGAATTTGAATTCATAGCTTCAGATAAGGCCGGTGAAAAAGCATAATGGCTCCGGAATTTCTTAGAAGATATTCCATTTTGGCCCAAACCTTTGGCACCTATTTGTATACATTGTGATAGTCAAGCGGAAATAGTCAGGGCAGGGAGCGTTATGTATAACGGAAATTCTCGTCATATACGACAGAGACATAATATTGTTAGACAACTACTCTCTAGTGGTGTTATCACAATTGACTACGTAAAATCAAGAGATAATGTGTCAGATCCACTTACAAAAGGACTATCTAGAGAGGCAGTTGAAAGATCATCAAAGGGAATGGGGTTAAAGCCTAGGACAAGTCATCATGGCGGTAACTCTACCTAGGAAACTGGAGATCCCAAGAGCTAGGTTCAAAGAGATCAAACAAATTTATGAATGAAGGTTCAACATTGTCAAATAACTCAACCCATTCTCGTGATGAGGACAATATTCAGAAATAAAGGTAAAGCATTAAGGCTTTTTGATGAGTCAATAAAGCTTAAAGCTTTTTAATGATTTCCTAAGTCTGGAAGGATATGACCAGATAGTGTGTCTTTAGGATTACACGTTTAGGAATCACCTATGTGAGTGTGAAGTGTAAGCCGCTTCAAGAGGAATAAAAGTAAAGGCCCATTCTCTAAGCACTCATGAAACCAGGTGGTGTTCATGGCTGAAACGAGCACAACCGTGAGAACCATAGATGGTTAAGGATTCATTGTGTGACTTATGTTGTCTAGGTATACAACAAAATTCGACGGTTCAAAGGTAGAAAATCTGTCGATTCACCGAGTATATCCGATATAAGTTCACTACGGAAAGTTCAAAGGGAAACCTACTTATCCAGATGCAATTAATTCTTGCATGTAAAACACACACACGTCCGTGCATTCCTTTATTTTATAGCCATTTCCCATTCATGTGGGAGATTGTTCGTCTTAAGCTTAGTGTAGCTTAATTTTAAGCTTAGTTTAACTTAATTTTAAGCTTGGTGTAACTTAAAGAGAGTGAATGAAAAATTGTGGGGAAAGAAATGGAGGGAAGTAAAAATTTGAATTAGTGCACTTTGTCCCTCATTGGAAGAAGGAAAGAAAATCTATGTATATATATGGAGAAGCTCTTCTTCTAGCTCTTAAAGAGTTGAGAAGAAGGCAAGTCTCGCGTCGTTGTTGTCGTCGTCGTCGATCGCTCGGCTCAGCTTCAGCTTCAGCTTCGGATTTGGTCAAAGATCGATTGATTGATTAATATTTTTGGACAAAATTCTTTTCAAATTACTTGTTTAATTAATTTAATTAATTTTGAATCCGAAATGACCCACGACCCATTACCCGATCCGACCCGTTTTCTTTCCCGGATTATTTTAAATCCTTTTTTAAATTTCCCGCAATATTCATACCTGTTCAAAACAGCTATGGCTGTTCTGAAAGGATTCACACCTGTTCCAACAGCTATGGCTGTTCTGAAAGGTTGCATAACCTTTTTCAGAAACAGTACTAAATTGGCTATAAATATACCTTGAATCTCAGAATTTTTACTTACTAAATTTTCTGATCTTCTTCTGCATAAAATATTTCAGTGTGTTTTACAGCCTTCGAGTGGTTCGTTTATCACCGGCGTTTTTGGTACCAACACTCCACTGAGTTAAATCGTTCTATCCTGGGAGGATATATTCCAACACCTCGGGTACTTGAGGGGAATAATTTCCTTAAGGACACACTGTGTATTCAGTGGGCTCGGTTTATTCTTATATTATTTTTCATAGAAAAAACTAAGGACGCCTGGACTAGTGCGTCCGCACTCAGCTCGTGCTAGTGGTCGCGCTAGTCAGGTTTCTCATTGTCCTTAGTATATTCCACTAGCGCGGCCGCGCTAATCCCGCTCTACGCCCCCGCTAGTAAGGTTTCTTACTAGTTTTTGAAATTTAGAAATTATTATTGTTTTATTTTACAGCAATACATATTGATAACAATCTTAAGAAAATTGTATTTTTTTTATTTTCTGTATTTTGTTTGTGGAGATTAAAACCTGTGGGTTTTCTACTCCTTCTGAATTTTATTATTCTGATTTGAAGATATAAAAACTTCATCAGAGTTTTGAAATTCAGAAAGCGATTTGAAGAACATAAAAACTTCATCATTTTCTGTGAAACAATATATAAAAACTTCGGTTTTTATTTATTATACATACTGTTTATTATTGATTACAGTATTGTTTATTGTTCTAGTTTTGCCATTGATTGAACTCTTCTGTTGTTGACAGTAAAAAATAGCAATTGATAACGGGAATTCTTATGCTACTGTTGCGGCAGCGACGATACCCTCGTCGAGCCGGATGACTGTTCCACCGACAGAAAAACTGGGGAAATTTTCTGGAGCCAACTTCAAAGGATGGCAGCAAAGAGTGTTCTTCTGGCTTACCACACTTGGTATGCATAAATTCACTAGTGAAGAGCCTCCAGTACCTGCTGCAAACATGCCGGACAATGAAAAGTTCATGATTATTGAGGCGTGGAAGCAGGCATATTTTCTTTGCAAATGCTATATTTTAAGTGCTTTAGAGGATGACATGTACAATGTGTACAATGCGATAAATACTTCGAAAGAATTATAGGTTGCACTTGAGAAGAAGTACAAGACAGAAGATGCATGCTTGAAGAAGTTTGTGGTTGCCAAGTTTCTAGACAATAAAATGACAGACAACAAAACTGTGGGAACCCAAGTTCAGGAATTTCAACTTATTTTTCATGACTTTATTACTGAAGGTATGGTCGTGAATGAAGCATTTCAAGTGGCTGCAATGATTGAAAAGTTACCTCATTCGTGGAAAGATTTCAAGAACTATCTCAAGCACAAGCGCAAAGAAATGAAGTTGGAAGATCTTGTGATTCGTCTCAAGATTGAGGAAGAAAACAAAACAGTCGAGAAGAATTCTCGTGGAAATTCAACGATCATGGGAGCTAATATCGTTGAAGAAACTGCTCCAAAAAGTAAGAAGAGGAAGAGATCTTCTGGACAGACTAAGGAGCAGAACAAAAAGAAATTCAAGGGCAACTGCCACAATTGTGGAAGAGTTCATCACAAAGCCCATGATTGTCGCTTCCCGAGAAAGGATAAGAAGAAGGGACATGCCAACATAGTAGAGAAGAATGATGACATTGATGATCTTTGTGCAATGCTTTGGGAATGCAACTTAGTTGGGAATCCTAAGGAGTGGTGGATTGACTCTGGAGCCACTCGACATGTTTGTAATGTCAAAGAAGAATTTGCTACTTACTCTATTGCTGGTCCCGAAGAAGAGATTTCCATGGGAAATAACTCAACAACCAAGATTGAAGGTTATGGGAAGATTTTCCTAAAGATGACTTCCGGCAAGGTATTAGTTAACGCTCAACAACGTTCTTCATGTTCCTACTGTTAGGAAGAATTAAGTTTCTACTTCTTTACTAGTGAAGAATGGATTCAAATGTGTATTTGTTTATGATAAAGTTGTTGTAAGCAAGAATGACATGTACGTTGGAAAAGGATACCTCACGGAGGGCCTTTTTTCAAACTCAATGTAATGGTTGTTGATACTATGAATAAAATTTAAGCTTCTTCTTATTTTTTGGAGTCAAATGATTTATGGCATAGCCGTTTAGGACATGTCAATTATAAAACCTTGCGGAAGTTAATTAATTTAGTAGTATTGCCTAAATTCGAGTGTAATAAATCGAAATGTCAGATATGTGTTGAATCTAAGTTTGTAAAACATCCTTATAAGTCTGTTGAAAGGAATTCAAATCCTTTAGACTTAATTCATACTGACATTTGCGATATGAAGTCGACACCATCTCGAGGTGGGAAAAAGTATTTTATTACTTTTATTGACGATTGCACTCGATATTGTTATGTTTATTTGCTTAATAGTAAGGATGAAGCAATTGAAGCATTTAAGCAATACAAGAATGAAGTAGAGAATCAATTGAATAAAAAGATCAAAATGATTAGAAGTGATAGAGGTGGAAAATATGAATCTCCATTTGCAGAAATATGTTCGGAATATGGAATTATCCATCAAACTACTGCACCTTACACACCTAAATCCAACGGAATTACGGAAAGGAAAAATCGGACATTAAAGGAAATGATGAATTCTTTATTAATAAGTTTCGAATTACCGTAGAGTTTTGGGGGGAAACTATCCTTACAGCTAACCGAATACTCAACAGAGTACCCCACAGCAAAACACAATCTATTCCATATGAAAAATGGAAAGGTAGGAAACCCAACTTGAAATATTTCAAAGTGTGGGGGTGACTAGATAAAGGTACAAGTTCCTTTAGGGTTAAATCGGACCAAAAACAGTAGATTGCGTTTTCATTAGATATGCTACAAACAGTAAAGCTTGTCGATTTTGGTCCATAAATCCGATAATCCCGAGATTCATGTTAATCCAGTAATTGAGTCATATAATGCTGAATTCTTTGAAAGCATTTATCCGTATAAAACTGAATGCGATTCGTTAAATGAAAGACCTAAACGACCTCGGGAAGAACCAAAGGAAAATACTCCAAGTGTAGAAGATTTACTTCCTTTGGACCAGATTTTGTGACATTCTTGCTTGAAAATTATCCTCAAACTTTTAAAGCAGATATGTCGTCTTCTGATTTAGCATTTTGGAAAGAGGCAGTCAATAGTGAGATTCAATCAATTTTTATAACCATACATGGGAATTGGTTGATCTTCCTCCTGGAAATAAGCCTTTAGGTTCGAAATGGATCTTTAAACGGAAAATGAAAGCTGATGGAACTATTGACAAATATAAGGCAAGACTTTTTGTCAAAGGTTATAGACAAAAGGAAGGCCTTGATTAATTTTACACTTACTCGCCAGTAACGAGAATAACATCTATTAGGATGTTAGTGGCATTAGCGGTCGTGTATGATCTTGAAATCCAACAAATGGATGTTAAAACAGCTTTCATAAATGGAGAATTGGAGGAAGAGATTTACATAGAAAAACCTGAGGGTTTTGTGGTTCATGGTAAAGAAAAGAAAGTGTGCAAACTTGTTAAGTCGCTTTATGAACTTAAACAAGCATCCAAACAATGGCATGCCAAATTTGACCAAACAATGTTGGCAAGTGGTTTTAAAATCAACGAGTGCGACAAATGTGCTTACATTAAAAACACTTCAGGTCATGAAGTCATTGTTTGTTTATATGTTGATGACATGTTGATAATGAGCAAAAGTATGGAAAATATAAATGCTACAAAACGTATGTTGGCTAGCAAATTCGATATGAAAGACTTAGGAGTTTCTGATGTGATCTTAGGAATCAGAATTCACAAAACTCCACAAGATCTAGCATTATCACAATCTCACTACATTGAAAAAGTACTTGACAAGTTCAAGTATTTGGATTTCAAAATTGCCAATACTCCAATTGACGTTAGTTATGCACTTCAAAAGAATGAAGGTGAAAGTGACTCACAACTGGACTATGCTAGAGTATTGGGAAGTTTGATGTATATCATGAATTGTACACGACCATATATAACATGTGCTATTAGCAAACTGAGTCGATTTACAAGTAAACCCAATCACATACATTGGATGACAATGAAACGAGTTTTGGGGTATCTGAAACATACCCAAACTATGCTTTGCATTATAACAAATATCCCTCCGTGATCGAGGGATATAGTGATGCAAATTGAATCACCGGATCATCTGAAGTTAAATCCACGAGTGGATATGTTTTCATAATTGGGGGTGGAGCAATGTCTTGGACATCATCCAAACAAACGTGCATCGCCCGTTCTACAATGGAATCTGAATTCATAGCTTTAGATAAGGCTGGTGAAGAAGCTGAATGGCTCCGGAATTTCTTGGGAGATATTCCATTTTGGCGCAAACCTTTGGCACCTATTTGTATACATTGTGATAGTCAAACATCAATAGGCAGGGCAGGGAGCGTTATGTATAACGGAAAATCTCGTCATATACGACGGAGACATAATACCGTTAGACAACTACTCTCTAGTGGTGTTATCATAATTGACTACGTAAAGTCAAGAGATAACGTGTCAGATCCACTTAAAAAAGGCCAATCTAGAGAGGCAGTTGAAAGATCATCAAATGGAATGGGGTTAAGGCCTAGGACAAGTCATCATGGTGGTAACTCTACCTAGCAGAGTGGAGATCCCAAGAGCTAGGTTCAAAGAGCTCAAACAAAGTTATGAATGAAGGTTCAACATTGTCAAATAACTCAACCTATTCTCGTGATGAAGACAATGTTCAGAAATAAAGGTAAATCATTAAGGCTTTTTGATGAGTCAATAAAACTTAAAGTTTTTTAATGATTTGCTAAGTCTGGGAGGATATGACCAGATAGTGTGTCTTTAGGATTACACGTTTAGGAATCACCTATGTGAGTGTGAAATGTAAGCCGCTTCAAGGGGAATGAAAGTAAAGGCCTATTCTCTAAGCAATCATGAAACCAGGCGGTGTTCATGGCTGAAACGAGCACAACCGTGAGAATCATAGTTGGTTAAGAATTCATTGTGTGACTTATGTTGTCTAGGTATACAACAAAGCTCGACGGTTCAAAGATATCAAATCTACCGATTGACCAAGTATATCCGATATAAGTTCACTACGGAAAGTTCAAAGGGAAACATACTTATCCAGATGCAATTACTTCTTGCATGTAAAACACACACACGTCCGTGCATTCCTTTATTTTGTAGCCATTTCCCATTCATGTGGGGGATTGTTGGTCTTAAGCTTAGTGTAACTTAATTTTAAGCTTAATTTAACTTAATTTTAAGCTTGGTGTAGCTTAAAGAGAGTGAATGGAAAATGGTGGGAAAAGAAATGGAGGGAAGTGAAAATTTGAATTAGTGCACTTTGTCCCTCATTGGAAGAAGAAAAGAAAATCTATGTGTATATATAGAGAATCTCTTCTTCTAGCTCTTAAAGAGTTGAGAAGAAGGCAAGCCTCGACCGTCGTCGTCGTCGCTCGCTCGGCTCGGCTTCGGCTTCGGCTTCAGATTCTGATTTAGATTTGGATTTGGATTTGGATTTGGTCAAAGATCGATTGATTGATTAATATTTTTGGAAAAAATTCTTTTTAAATTATTTAATTAATTTCGAATCCGAAATGACCCGTGACCCGCGACCCGGTCCGACACGCTTTCTTTCCCGGATTATTTTAAATCCGTTTTAAAATTTCCTGCAATATTCATACCTGTTCAAAATAGCTATGGCTGTTCTGAAAGGATTCACACTTGTTCCAACAGCTATGACTGTTCTGAAAGGCTGCATTACCTTTTGAGAAATAATACTAAATTGGCTATAAATATAACTTGAATCCCAGAATTTTTACTTACTAAATTTTCTGATCTTATTCTTCTTCTTCTGCACAAAATATTTCAGTGTGTTTTACAGCCTTCGTGTGGTTCGTTTATCACCGGCTTTTTTGGTACCAATACTCTGGTGAGTTAAATCGTTCTATCCTGGGAGGATATATTACAACACCTCGGGTACTTGAGAGGAATAATTTCCTTAAGGACACACTGTGTATTCAGTGGGTTCGGTTTATTCTTATATTATGTTTCATAGAAAAAACTAAGGATGCCTGGACTAGCGCGCCCGCGCTCAGCTCGCGCTAGTTAGGTTTCTCACTGTCCATAGTATATTCCACTAGCGGGGCCGCGCTAATCCCGCGCTACGCCGGCACTAGTAAGATTTCTTACTGGTTTTGAAATTCAAAAATTATCATTATTTTATTTTACAGCAATACAGATTGATAACAACCTTAAGGAAATTATATTTTTTTATTTTCTGTATTTTGTTTGTGGAGATTAAACCCCGTGTGTTTTCTACTCCTTCTGAATTTTATTATTCTGATTTTAAGACATAAAAACTTCATCAGAGTTTTGAAATTCAGAAAACGATTTGAAGAACATAAAAACTTCATCAGAGTTTTGAAATTCAGAAAACGATTTGAAGAACATAAAAACTTCATCGTTTTCTATGAAATAGTATATAAAAACCTTGATTTTTATTTATTATACATACTGTTTATTATTGATTACAGTATTGTTTACTGTTCTGGTTTTTCCATTGATTGAACTCTTCTGTTGTTGACAGTGAAAAATGGCAATTGATAACGGAAATTCTTCTGCTACTGTTGCGGCAGTGATGATAGCCTCGTCGAGCCGGACGGCTGTTCCACCGGCAGAAAAACCGGGGAAATTTTCTAGAGCCAACTTCAAAAGATGGCAGCAAAGGGTGTTCTTCTGGCTTACCACACTTGGTATGCAGAAATTCACTAGTGAAGAGCCTCCAGTACCTACTGCGGACATGCCGGACAATGAAAAGTTCATGATTATTGAGGCGTGGAAGCAGGCAGATTTTCTTTGCAAAAGCTATATTTTAAGTGCTTTAGAGAATGACTTGTACAATGTGTACATGTCACGACCCAAACCGATGGGCCGCGACGGGCACCCGGCACCTTACTCGACTGAGTACCAACGTAATGTATCTTTCTTATTACATCATCATATACACGTGACATACGAGCCTAATAGGCCAACATAATCATTTATAAACTCAAAACATAGGCCGACAAGGCCGTACAATCTTTCACGTACACGACATATGTCTGTAAGCCTCTAAGAGTACATAATGTCGGGACAGAGTCCCGCCATACCAAACAATATACGTCTAAATCATACTAACCAAACAAGCAACTCTGAAACAAAGGGAATACACCAACATCTTCCACTGAGCTGATAGCCTACTTGGAGTGATCTCGACCTGTCTATCGGGACCTGCGGGCATGAAACACAGTGTCCCCAGGCAAAAGGGACGTCAGTACGAATAATGTACCGAGTATGTAAGGCACATAAATAAATACATAAGAGACATGGATGACATATAGAGTACATGACTCAACCTGTAAGTCTGAATAACTTTGTAAATCATAAATTACTTTTAGCGTCATGCATATGCGTATGAATGTCATGTCGTGCATAGGTACATGTTTCATAACATCATCAGCCTCTGAGGGCATCCCATCATATCATATCGGCCACTGTGGGCAAAATCATCATCGTATACCAGCTGATCAGGTGGTGGTGCGTATATAACACCATAACATTTCCCATACCCCATATACATACATATATATGCGTATATAACGCCGTCTGAGTCATATATATATACATACATATATACGTGTATATAACGCCGTTTGAATCATATTTCAGCCATTGTGGGCAACATCATCATCATATACCAGGTGATCAGGTGATGGTGCGTATATAACTACGTAACTTTTTTCCATATCCCATATACATATATTTACATATATACGCGTATATAACGCCATCTGGTCATGGGTCAATGCACATGTATGAAAAATATGTAATAATATCAATATTCCTTCCGGATAAACTCTTCCGACTGCGTATTATTCTGAGACCCATGAACAGAAAATAATAATAATTCTCATGGGGAATCAAGAATATAGACACCCCTACTATTTTTATGAATAGAGTAATTTATAAAAACTGTGTATTTGTTCGTTTCTTCAGTATAATTTGGACCATGCCAAAAGAAAGAAGGGATAACCTTAACATACCTGGAGTAGGAAAAAATTTGTGTGATATTCTTGGAAGAATTTCACCGTACTCTTTTAGAACCACAAAAACTTTCGTTGCTAACGCTGACTTAATAATTCGCGTAAGAAATTGTTTGGTTGCAAGAATTTTGTTGAAACCTTGTAGGAAGATTCTAACGTCTGGTAATGTCTTTCTATGTGAGACAATGCAGTGTTTTGTTACTAAGAATTTTTTGTTGAAAGACTTTGAGGGATTTCTAACGCCTAATTGTAAGCCTTTTGGTATTTGAAGATATTAGAGATGAAGTGCTTGTTACTAGCTTTGCCAAAGCTTCATGTTAGTATTTGATTAGTATTGAATATGTTAGTGTTTGAGAATGACATGTGGTTTTGTATTCAAAATCTTAGAATGAAGTGTCTTAAAATCACTATATTATGCTGCCACCTAACCACAATTGACCGAGAGTCATTTATTTGGTTACTGTCTTGCTTCCACGTGAGGGTGGGGAGGGATTTTAATCTTATCCCATAATTTATTAATTAATTAGGTAATGTCTCGTTACCCGGTAATTAAATAATTACCCGCATAATTAAAAATTATCTCAAATTACTTAAAATTCTACTTATTTTTAATATACTTTACACATTATATTATCATGGTTATATAGTACCTTGTATGGTACTAGTCCATAAGTATAGGGTATTATAGCTCGGACCGTATTTTATCCCAAATCGACAACCTTCAACAAAACTCATTTTCTTCGATTTGCTTACCTTCTCACCTTCACGAATTTACTCATTACTTGTTTGAAATAGCATAAAATGCTTATAATCGTAAAATAATCTCATTCCCGAACTTACGTCGATTAACTTACGATGAAACTTTAACATACAAATGGGGGATTTAATATCTCATTTTCGAGCTTTCATCAATTTACTTATGGCGTACTTTCAAGTCGAAAACATGGGGTGTAACAGTACAGTGATGAATACTTCGAAAGAATTATGGGACGCACTTGAGAAGAAGTACAAGACAGAAGATGCATGCTTGAAGAAGTTTGTGGTTGCCAAATTTCTAGACAATAAAATGATAGACAACAAAAATGTGGGAACCCAAGTTCAGGAACTTGAACTTATTTTTCATGACCTTATTGTTGAAGGTATGGTCGTGAATGAAGCATTTCAAGTGGCTGCAATGATTGAAAAGTTTCCTACTTCGTGGAGAGATTTCAAGAACTATCTCAAGCACAAGCACAAAGAAATGAAGTTGGAAGATCTTATGATTCGTCTCAAGATTGAGGAAGACAACAAAACAGCCGAGAGGAAGTCTCGTGGAAATTCAACGATCATGGGAGCTAATATCGTTGAAGAAACTGCTCCAAAAAGTAAGAAGAGGAAGAGATCTTCTGGACAGACTAAGGAGCAGAACAAAAAGAAATTCAAGGGCAACTGCCACAATTGTGGAAGAGTTCATCACAAAGCCCATGATTGTCGCTTCCCGAGAAAGGATAAGAAGAAGGGACATGCCAACATAGTAGAGAGGAATGATGACATTGATGATCTTTGTGCAATGCTTTGGGAATGCAACTTAGTTGGGAATCCTAAGGAGTGGTGGATTGACTCTGGAGCCACTCGACATGTTTGTAATGTCAAAGAAGAATTTGCTACTTACTCTATTGCTGGTCCCAAAGAAGAAATTTCCATGGGAAATAACTCAACAGCCAAAATTGAAGGTTATGGGAAGATTTTCCTAAAGATGACTTCCGGCAAGGTATTAGTTAACGCTCAACAACGTTCTTCATATTCCTACTATTAAGAAGAATTTAGTTTCTATTTCTTTACTAGTGAAGAATGGATTCAAATGTGTATTTGTTTCTGATAAAGTTGTTGTAAGCAAGAATGACATGTACGTTGGAAAAGTCTACCTCACGGAGGGCCTTTTCAAACTCAATGTAATGGTTGTTGATACTATGAATTAAATTTCAGCTTCTTCTTATTTGTTGAAGTCAAATNAAATGTCAAATATGTGTTGAATCTAAGTTTGTAAAACATCCTTATAAGTCTGTTGAAAGGAATTCAAATCCTTTAGACTTAATTCATACTGACATTTGCGAAATGAAGTCGACACCATCTTGAGGTGGGAAAAAGTATTTTATTCCTTTTATTGATGACCGCACTCGAGATTGTTATGTTTATTTACTTAATAATAAGGATGAATCAATTGAAGCATTTAGGCAATACAAGAATGAAGTAGAGAATCAATTGAATAAAAATATCAAAATGATTAGAAGTGATAGAGGTGGAGAATATGAATCTTCGTTTGCAGAAATATGTTCGGCATATGGAATTATCTATCAAACTACTGCACCTTACACACCTCAATCCAACAGAATTGTGAAAAGGAAAAATCGGACATTAAAGGAAATGATGAATTCTTTATTAATAAGTTCCGGATTACCGTAGAGTTATTGGGGAGAAGCTATCCTTACAACTAACCGAATACTCAACAGAGTACCCAACAGCAAAACGCAATCTATTCCATATGAAAAATGGAAAGGTAGAAAACCCAACTTGAAATATT
>ML397793.1:0-41406 GCA_005239525.1 Nicotiana knightiana | reverse complement strand
TCACTTTAATTGGAAAAACTCCCATATCCAACCCTGTGTCGGAAAAAGGAGGTGTGACAATGTCTGCATAGTAGAATTTGAGGATTGAAGAAGAGACTGGTAACAACACCTATCATTGTTTCCCCTGACTGGGAGCAACCATTTGAGCTGATGGGTGATGCAAGTGACTATGGTGTGGGAGAAGTTCTTGGGCAGCGAAAAGATAAAATCACACATCCAATATACTTCGCAAGTAGAACGCTGAGTGGAGCCCAGCTGAATTACACTATGACCGAGAATGAGATGCTGGCAGTGGTGTTCGTACCTGATAGGCTTGAAGGTAATCGTTTATACTGATCATGTTGCTCTCAAGTACCTAATCGAGAAAAAAGAGTCAAAACCACGCTTGATTCATTGGGTGCTACTGCTGCAAGAATTTGACTTGGAAATCCGTGACCGTAAGGGAACGGAAAACCAAGTAGCTGATCACTTGTCTAGACTGGAAGGAGCTGAGAAAGTGGTTGAGGTAGAAGAGATTCTGGAAACCTTTCCAGATGAGAAACTACCAGCCACAAGTCTTGAGGAAGCGCCATGGTATGCATACATTGCAAACTATCTTGCGAGCGCTGTTGTTCCTTATGACCTTTCCTCTGTCAAAAAGAAAAAGTTCTTTCGTGATTGCCACATGCATAATTGGGATGAACCTTATCTGTTCAGGATTTATATTGACAACATGATCCGGAGATGTATCCCTGAGATAGACTAGTCTTCTATTTTGCAGGCACGTCATGCGTCACCATACGGTGGGAATTTCGGGGAAGTAAGGATAGCTGCAAAAGACTTGGAGGCAGGCTTCTACTGGCCAACAGTGTTCAAAGATGCACATTTATGGGTCAAGATCTGTGATGAATGCCAGCGAACCGGGTATATTTCCCGCCGACATGAGATGCATATGAACCCAATTTAGGAGGTCGAAGTGTTTGATGTATGAGGAATCGATTTCATGGGGCCCTTCGTCAGCTCATATGGAAAAAAGTATATACTCGTCGCTGTGGACTACGTATCCAAATGGGTGGAGGCTGCAAAACTCCATACCAATGATGCAAATGAGGTGATTGGTTTTTTGAGAAAGAACATATTCACCTGATTTGGCACTCCAAGGGAAATAATCAGTGACGGAGGCACTCATTTTTGTAATCGAGCCTTCGAGAAACTACTAGAGAAGTATGATGTACGCCAAAAGGTGGCCACTCCATATCATCCACAGACAAGTGGGCAAGTGGAAGTGTGAAACAGAGAACTAAAGATTTTGTTAACTAAGACCGTGAATGCCACTAGAACGGACTGGGCGAGAAAGTTAGATGATGCACTCTGGGCTTATCGAACCACTTTCAAAACACCAATTGGCATGTCACCATACAAGTTGGTGTTTGGGAAGGTGTGTCACTTGCCGGTGGAGTTGGAGCATAGAGCTTGGGGGCGCTGAAACAGTTGGATCTAGATATGGAAGTCGCGGGAACAAGTAGAGTCATGTAGTTGCACGAGCTTGATGAGTTCCGCTATCATGCTTTTGAGAGCACAAGATTGTACAAGGAGATAATGAATATGTTACATGATAAAAACATTATTGGGAGGAATTGTAAACCCGGAGATACGGTATTGCTATGCAACTCAAGACTAAGGTTATTTCTGGGCAAACTAAAGTCGCGATGGTCAAGGCCATTTCGTGTGGTTGAAGTTCACCCACTGGTGCTGTAGAGATTGCCACAGAGAATGACTCTTACACATTCAGAGTCAATGGGCACATATTAAAACATTATGTGAGCATGGATGAAACAAAAGGAAAGTTAGTGACCCATTTGATCGAGCCTCAGAGGTCGAGGGAACCTTAAATGCGCTTACCTGCGTCATGCCGCGATGTTAAATCAGGCGCTGCATGAGAGGCAACCCATTGAACTATTGTAATCGTCGTGCCGCAACGTTAACTCAGGCGCTTCTTGGGAGGCAACCCTTGCTTTATTTTGTATGACATGGGGACATGCCATCTTTTTATGTGTGGGGTGGGGGATGTTGTTGTATGTTGTATATAGGTTGGTTTTGTAGTTTCTTTTGGTAAATCAATTTCGAGTTGGCCCGACGATGGATATCACTCGACGGGTTTCTTGAGGGACTAAAGTCGAACGTTAAAAAAAAAGAAGAAAAAAAAAACCAAAAAGATTTCATTTTGTAGTAGTGTATCAACTCCCCCTTGGTTTTTCTTTAAACCAAAGTTCTTTTCCAAGGGTTTTTTTTGAACCGGATGTAGTTAGTTTTATTTTTTTTAGGAACTTATGGTATATGGGCAAAATTAGAATAGGATATCTTAAATTCGTAATGCCTTGAATATGGAGAGCACCTTAGTGTGACTCTTAGGCTCATTTATTGACTCTTGTAAGAATGTCTTAAACTGTGTGTGCTTAATTTGGCTAAAGTACTATGAGCGAAGTGTCGGATGACCCAATCTGAAGTGAGTCAGGTGCCATGTATGTGTGAGGCTTGATGTATTCTGTGCATGACATTTAACTCCTAGAACTTGCCCCGTGTGTCTGCAAAGTAAAATGGTAGTCTTATTTAGTCTGGGAAGTGATAGGCATTTTTTTGTTGAACCATGTATATACATACTCCACCCACCTAATTTCTATGTACCATAGTTAACCCCGTTGAGCCTGTAATCCTGTTTCCTTGGCAACCACATTACAAGGTCTTACCCAATTGTTTGAATTAACCATCTATTTGATCCTTCTAACCTCTTATGAGCACTTGAATTGTTATGAACTATGTAAAAGTTAAAGTGTGGGGTGGTTGGTTTGGCTTTTGAGTGGAACTAATGAAATAAGGAGAAAGGTGCACTGTTTTGAAAAAGTAAGAGCCACTTGAATTAAAAAGAAAGAAAAGGAAAAAAATAATTGTATTGCTATGAAAAAAAAAATTCCTTGATAAGTGGTGACTCTTGATGTAATTATGCTTAAAGAAGTATGGGGTAATAAACATTGATGTGAATGTGGAGTTTGGTTCGACATAAGTATGGGGTTTGAATGTCAAAGTATATGTATTAAAGTGCTTAGGGAGGTGTAGTTACTATTATATCCAAATATTTCCTACCCAACTTGCAGCCTACATTACATCCAAGTAAAGTCCTACCTGATCTTATATTGAGTGAGCTCAATTAGTAGAGTAGTACACTACGGGAAAGCCTATGGTGAGTTTTATGTGGCACAAGAATATCATTTCTGAGGGTGAGTGAATTCTATTCCTTTTAAAAGTTCCTCAGTGTGTGTGAATTTTACTGATTGTGGAATGAGTCTCTTTTGTTGTGAGTAGGCACTTGATTCATGAAGGAGAGGTAAGTCTGGACCTCTGAATTAGAGTCAGTAAGTCGGCTAGGAACATTGCGTGGCTAGAGGGAGTCAACTCTTGAGGTGTAGATGTTACACTAATGTACTCACTCTTTGTGAAATATTCTTGGTGTGACGAGTAAAGAAGTCGCTCAGTGAAGTTAGGCCTTTGGGGAGAGTGGTTATATTGCTCGACGATGAGAAATGGCTTAAGTGTTGGGTGTTGATAGTAGCCTATATTTATGCAATTTAGACACTATTTACACTCTAATTTAATTGCACTTTATTGAGGTTTGAATGTTAAAACATAACAAAATGCTCTAATTGAGAAATTAATGTTTTGCAGGAGCCACTCCAAGCTAGGAGGGAGCTAAAGAGTGTTTTGGAGTCATTGTGAAGCATGGAAGGCCAATCGAAGGTTAGCCCGGTCGAAGAGGAGCGAGAAAATCAAGCGAAACAACTCATACAGGTCTTCGCGGCTGTGCATTAGCCGCAAACTCAAGGCAGTGATGCGGTCAATATCTGCGGCCAGATCCGCGGTCGAATCTGCGGCCGCGGACGGCGGTCAAAAGTGAAACATGCAGGGGAAATTGTATAATTTCCTAGGCGACTAACCTAAAACTATATGAATCGTAAACTCGCCCAGAAGTGAGAGATAGCTGGTTATAGAAGATTTTAGAGGCAAGAAAAAGGGAGAAATCAAAATCAATTCCTAAGGGTTTTATCTTCTTCTTCTTACTTCTATTTTGATGATTATGAATTATATTAGTGATTTGTTTTGCACTAGTATGAGTAGCTAAACTCCTAATCTAGGGTTTTGATGGAACATATTGAAGGATGAATTTCTCTTTACGTTAATATAGATTTGCCATATTATTCTCTCTATTTGTTCAACTATATGTTTATTGCTGTTAATTGAAGGGCTCTCAATTAACTTTTCCCACTTAGTGTGCATTACTCGGGAGAGTGTTCATATTTAGGTTGTTGTTGAACAACATCACTCCTGGCGTATATGAGGGATCAATACGAAGGGTTTAAAGGTGGGATTAGGGATAACAAAACCTTGGGTGCGATCTAAGTGAGCTGTACTTAAGGCTAGCTGGCGTAATTCGGGAGAATATGTCTAGTATATTGTTGTAATTACTCAGGAGAGAGTTACGACAGTCAGAGTGCTCATGATCGATAGATAAGACTTAGGCAAATTTATAGCAAACGTAGCGGAAAGAATTCCGACAATAGGGGAATCAGAACCTTAGATCATTCCAATTCTTGTCTACAACCCCTTCGTAGTTAGTTCTTAATCATTGAATTTTTTATTAAATAATATTTAGTAGTAAACATCCAATCTATTACTTAAATATTTTTGAAGATTGAATACGTGAATTTGTGTGAGTCCAATAGTTGTGATTGATAGGTTAATTCCCTGTGGGATTCGACTCCGGACTTGTTAACCGGGATATATTTGCAACGACCGCTTTGTCCTTTTTATAAGGTATACTTGGGCGTGATCACCACCCTAATTATCTTGGCCACCACATAAATGCCAACTACCCTAACAGTACCTACAAAACAAGAAACAATGTTAGTAGAAAATGTCTTTCTACCCTCTTCCCTAAGGATTTGAGAAGAAAGTGTTATGTAAACTCCTTCTTTTGTGACCTTAGCCTTTCCTCTAGCCCACTGCAACACCCTTCTCATTACTACAGTGCCCCTCCACTTAATCTTCCCATCCTCATCTTCTAGAATTAGGTATGGTAGTTCTTACCTAATATAGGGTATCTATGACCTGCCAGTATTCAAAATCCTTGGATATCCAGTTTATTAAATGACTTCACCTGTACAATAGCCTGTTGCTCCAAAGGTAAGTTAGCCAAATGATTAGCCAATTTATTTCCTTCCCTAAGAACATGAGTCACTGCAATTGTACAGATGGATATGAGGTGTTTAATCTCCTTTACATGTACAACAATATTCCATGGGAGTCCACCCATCATTAAAAATTTGTTTCATCATTAGAGAATCAGTTTCAATAACACAAGGAGGCAGCTGAGATTGCATAATGTATTTTAGTGCTTCTAGAATGGCTTTGGATTCTACAATGTTATTGCTTGCAATTTCAATCTCATATGCTTGTGCATACAGTAGGTCACGCACTCCATATCTAATACAATAAGCATAAGAATCTCCACCATTGTCTCTACATGCTCCATATATGTTACACTTAATCCATCATGTAGGAGGCAGTTGCCACAAGACCCTAGTGTACTTCAACTTAGGCTTATGAGCCACCAGTTTATGTTGTAATTCTGGCCAACTGGCTGTGATACCTAAAAAGGTAGGCTTTCTCACCTTCAGTAGCATGTGTACTGATGTATAAACTTCATAGATCAATCTATTAATGGACACCACTCTCCAATGTCTGCCTGCATTCCTCCTCTTCCATAAGTGCCATATAATCACTGATGGAATGGCTTGGTAGATAGGTTTGAGGCTAGTGTTCACTGGTTTTCTCCACCACTCGTTAATCACCTGAATCAATAGCTTTCCTTCAATATTAATCCCTGCAGCTGCACTAAAGTATTTCCAGGTAAACTTTGCAACTGGAGACCTAAAGAATACATGTGCAAGTGTATCCTCTTGAGGGTCCACAAAACCAATACCTTGATGGAAACAAGTATCCCCACTTTCTATATGTATCATCCAGTGATAGTTTTCCTTTCCATAACATCCACATAAAAAAAGACACCTTGAATGGTAAGCCCTTGACCCAAACAAACTTGTACAACTTGTTTTCCTGTCTTCTTCTTCTTCTTATGTACTGCCATGCAGACTTAATTGAGAACTTACCTTTAGATTCAAGCTGCCACATATGGTTTATCATTCAGATCATTAGCATTTGGAGGTTCAATACAATCTATTATGTGGTCAGCTATTTCTTTAGGTAGTATATCTCTAAGTAGCTCTTCATTCCAGTTGTCATTCTCCACTACTTCAATGATTTGTGTGATAGATTCATCTCACCAATGATCAGGTCCAGTATCATGATATAATTCCCCTAATCCAGTCCAATTGTCATGCCAAAAATGTGCATTCCCACTCCTCACTTGCCACCATATTGGGTGCTCAATCAGATCTCGCATTTGTAACATTTTCTCCATATATGTGAGGCATCTGTCCAAAGTACCACCACTTTATTAATTTTGTTGCAGTATTTGTTTCTCATGAAGGTAGTCCATAGTGTCTCCTTGGTCCTAAAGTTACACCATAGTTTTGCAAACAATACCTTAGAAACATCATGTAAAGATCTAAATCCAGTGCCACCTTCATCCTTAGGCAAGCATAAAGTATCCCATGAAGCCCAATGCCTAGACTTTCCATTACCAGAAGTACTCCAAAAGAACCTTACAAACATCCTATACAACTCAACAATTACATACTATAGAGGGTTTACTGCTGATAGGAGGTGAATTGGCATACTTTCAAGAACATGTGCTATTAAGACTTCTCTTCCACCTATAGACATTAGCTTACCTTTCGAATAATGAAGTCTGTCCTGCACCTTATGTATAATGTCTCTGTAAAAAGCCTTCTGCCTTTTACTATAAAAGATTGGACAACCAAGAGAAGTAAAGGGGAAGGAATTCCTCTGAAACTGTGTGATAAGGTGAACTGTATTGGCTTCATGATATAATGTGTTCTCATGCATATAGAAAGAAGACTTATCCTTATTCACCTTTTGGCCAGATGCAACTTCATAATATTCAAGTACATTGATGATCAGCTGTATTGCACCATAATTAGAGGAGCTAAAAGTAATTGTATCATCAACATATGAGAGATAATTGATATTTTTGCTCCACTTAGGCATCCCAAATCCAATAAAATCTGGATTATCAAACAAGGCATGAAAAACTCTCTCTAACATCTCAACTGCCAATATGAATAATGCAGGAGATACAGGATCTCCTTGCTTGACTCCTCTTGTTGATCTAAAGAAACCATTTGCCTGCCCATTCAGTAACGCTAAATACCAATTGTTTGAGACCAACCTGAATAGGATGCCAATGAAAATGTCTCTAAAACCTATCTGCCTCAATATTTTAGTAAAAAAACAACCAAGACACCCTATCATATGCCTTAGCCATATCCAACTTGATCACCACATTGGATGATATGCCTCCCTTTCTAAGATTTGTCATTATCTCTTGTGTTAGCAGGATGTATTCTACAATACTCCTTTCTTTCACAAACCCTGCCTGATTATCAGAGATGAGTGTAGGTAGAAAATCCACCAACCTCTCATGAAATACTCGAGAGATGACCTTGTTTGAGAAATTTCTCAAACTAATAGGTCTCATATCAGAAAATGTGGCCACATTCTCCTTGTTTGGCAATAGCACTAGATTAGTATGTCAATGAACCTTGGCTGTTCTGATCCACAAAAGAAAGCCCTGACTATGACTAGCACATCTTCACATATTATGTCCCAACAAGAGTGATAAAATTGGTCAGTGAAGCCATCGGGGCCACTAACACTATCTCTATTTAGCCCAAACACAACCTGTTTTACCTCCTCCATAGTAGGTTCTGTATATAACCTATCATTCTACTCTTCAGAATTTTGGGAACGTTTACAATATCAAAGTTTTTTGGTAAACTCTCCTCAGTGAACTATTTTTGAAAAAACTCTACTGCCTCCTTAGCCATCTCCTCTTGTGATTCTACCCAATTCCCATTGTTGTCAAGAATTCTGGACACTTGAAGCCTATTTCTCATACCCTTAACATGAGCATGAAAGACTTTGTATTCCCGTCCCTATCTTTAAGCCATTGCATCTCAGTTTTTTGCCTCCAAAACTCTTCCTCTATGCGTAAGTATCTAGTGAGATCAGCATATGCTCTATGTAGCTTTGCCTTGTTTTTAGCAGTAGGATTAAGCTCAAACTCCACATCATGCACCTTGATGATATCCTCTAATTATACACTCTTGAAAATATCCCCAAATGTCATCTTACTCTACACTGCCAAAGCCTTCTTAACATTATTCAATTTTTGCTGGAAAGAGATAAAAGGATTTCCCACTATGTCTGCTTTCCAATTTTCCTTTACCACCTCCATAAAGGTTTCATTTTTCACCCAAACATTCAAGAACTTGAAAGGCTTCATCAACTAGACTGTATCGACATTACATAACAACACTAATGGTGCAGGATCTGAACCATACTTTATAAGATGTTCAACCTCCAATGCTTGAAACAAATCTTGGAATTTCTGATTGGCTAAAAATATATCCGACCTTTTAAATTTACATGGTTCATCAGACCTACTATTTCACCATGTGTACAGGCTTCCTTTGAAGCAAAGATTATATAATGCATAAGTATCAATACAATGTGCAAAATCCCCAACTTCATTAAGATATACTGGATGACCTCCATATTTCTCCTCTTCGGATAATATAACATTAAAATCTCCTCCAATTAGCGATGGAACCATCATATATAAATCAAGATAATACATTGAATCCCATAGCATAATTCTTTCAATGGCATCACACTTAACATATACAAGTGTGACTATCAATTCCTTACTCAATACTCTATGAAAAAACTTCAGAGTCAACTGTTTTTCCATATCAATCGATACTTCTACATTAATGTCTTCCTCTACAAATGCCCAAATCTTTCCATTCATATTAGCATAGGCAGATTCTATTCCCAGTCTCCTTCTATACTCCTCTAGTTGATTAATATCTTTTCAAGGCTCCATCAATCCTATCAGATAAAAGTTATACTTCCTGTATGTTAATTAGTCTTTGAAAGGCTTTTTGATTTTTCACAGACCTTACATTACGTATTAGAATATTATCAATATATATCATCTGGAAAGAGAAATGCCACTCCTCTTTGGTTGCACTCTAACAGGTACATACTTCTCTTTGTTTTTATTTGCATGTTTCCAAGTTGATTTCTTCTTATCAACGCTTATAGGTGAGATTTCTCCTTCCATGGATGCTTGTTGAATGTTAGCAGTTGTTGATTCCTCCTCAATATCCTCTCTTAGTTCCTCATGTTCACCCTTATCAATGTCTACCACCTGAGGTGCCAAAGGATTTGGATAATAATTCTTGGCTACCATCCCTAACTCCTTTACCCCTATGATTAATGAGAATTCCCTTTTGTCAATATGCCACTTGTAACACTAATGATTTTTCCAGCTAAGATCCCAGGATCATCAACTGTAGGAACAACAATTTGAATTGCATTGTAGCTTTGCCTAGTGTCAGAACACACGCACTTATGGTGGGTTCAATTTGATCATGTGCCTCCCTTGTATCCTCCTAGGGTTACTGTAGCAGGAGTAGCAAGAATTACTGTTCCATTGGTTTCCATCATCTTGCCTTCAATTGTTTGATGAGAAGACTTCATTGTATCCTCTATTACATTTGTACTAACATGATCAACTTTATCACCACTTGAAACATCCATCTGAGAACCTTCAACATCCTAAAAAACCTGAAGAAAACCTCTAGGGTTTACTGTTCCATTGGATTTCTTCCTGGCTGAAGCTCCAACCATTGATCCTATAGTTGTCTCAGCTTGTTTATGAGATACTTTAGCACCCTCAGTTGGTAGATTACACTGCTAATTGTTAACTCTTTTAGAAACCTCAGCCCTAGTTTTAAGTAAACTAGGGTTTAATGTAGCTGTAGAAATTAAGTCAACTATTTGGCCCTACATTCCTCCACTTTGTGTAATGTTTTGTTTATTTTTTTTCTTCATATTCTCAACTTCATCACTCCACAAAGGATATTCAATTGTTACTTCATTGTGAGCTGCATTCACTTTGGCAGACTCATCAAAAGTTTGTGAGGGAATTTCTTGGCATGAGTGATTGACAGTAACATTGAGTATCCTCAATTCTTCTTTGCTTGTACCAAATCTTCTATGCACCAATTCAATGGTCGGTTCCTTCTTATTAGCCTCCTCAATCCCCTGTGTCATTTGGATATGGAATCTTGTCTTTAGTCGCACTTTGAATCCCATCCTTCCTTGGATTAGTTGTCCTAGTAGTAATATGATTTGACTTTCTCTCCTTGTCGGCATCATCTTTCTCATTGTTTAACACCTGCAACATTGCTTCCTTTTTCACCTGTATGGATTTCTTAATTTAATCTGCCTCCAGTAGTGCAAATTTATTAGTAGTTTGAACTGAAACTTCAGACTCCACATTCACAACTTCCTTGCCAGTAACCTCACTACCCTTCTTCTCTTCATCCTTCCAGCATTGTTCTTCTTTGGTCTATTATATTTTACCTCGGTCCATTTACCATTTGGATAGCCAACTACTTTGCAACTAGTTAACATCCTTATTTGTGGTTTAATGTTGTTTAGTTTCACATGCTTTTTGTCAAAACCTTCAGCATGATCCTCCTCTTGAATTTGACCTTGCTCTTCCACAACTGAAATAAGTCCAGGGTGTAGCCTCCTACATTCATCTTCATTGTATTCTTGCAATACTTAGGAATGTAATCATATTGAATCTTCACCCACTCAGTTCTAGTTTCTCAGTTGTCTCATTTCCAATATCCATCCTCACCTTCTTAGGTAAATCTGCAAGAAGATCTAGTTGAACTTTCACCCTTGCACAACTTCGCCTTGTCTTGTTGATGGTTGCTATATCTAAATGCATAGGCTTTCCAACTGTTGAAGCTAAGGAGAAAATGCATTCCTTCACAAAATATGTTAGGTAAAAAATTTGGGAAGGAGATCCATGCGGAGCCAAAGGAGTCTCCTCAAAAGCTTTGAACTTCGAATCATATATAAGAGGTCACATTTGGTATTGATAATCATCCTTAACCTTTAATTAATATGCACTATTGGACGTTAAATTCACAAAGACCTCAAATAAATTCAGTCTAATAAACACATACATATCCTTTAGCAATCCAACATTACATTCACCTTTTATTCCACATTGAGATGGGAAAATTCTACTTAATTCGTGAAGCTCAGGACATCCATTAGAAAACTTACCAATGACAGCGTATTGGGGTCCTTCAATTATGTTCATTTGATTCACCTCTGATTTTGTCCACTTAATGAGTGGTTCTCCATGCAGAAACTTGACTGGTTTGATAAGAATAGGAGTAACAGTTTTGGAAGTAGGGTTTACATACATGTTCGCATTTAATGAACTAGGTTTAAGTAGGTTTGAGAAATCTAACGGCTTGGATGTGTTTGGGTTTGGATTGATGGGTGTTGTGTGGTTGTGAGAAGGTGACCAGCCATGGGAACAGGCTGGCCGCGGGCAGGCGAGGCCATGGGAAGGCTCGCGATGGCAGTCGCCTACAATCTTCGCAAAATCGCCCAATCGCTAGGATTCAATCGCCTACTGTTTTTTTTAATCTTTTGTTACTTTTTACGTTGTAATTTTAAATAAGAATATTATGTTATTTATTTTTTTGAATTTTGAATTTATGTTATTTTCGGTTTCTTTTTATTTGCTTTAGTAGTACTGCCTTATTAATTCAAATTGCATGCCATTCATTTTTTCAAATTGATAGATTATTTTCTCGTAAAATATTTGAGTAATGTTATGGTACATTTATAAATATTAATCTTTTTATCAAGCATTAAATCCATGATGATCTTACAAAATATATACTTTTAGTTTTTATAATTAATTAAAGTAAATACTATAAATTTAAAAAAAAATACATATATTTTTTACAATATTAGTTATAAATATATGATTAATAATTAATTTATTTTCAAGAAACAATATGTGTTCAATTTAATACTATCATTTATAAAAGCACATATTTGTTAAATCTTAATTTTAATTTTTGATAATTAACTTTATATTTAAAATTTAATCTAATTGTGTAATTACACTTATGCAACCAAACAATACACTGATAATTATAATGTAATTACAGTATGAGAAACAAATAGGTCATCTTAATTATAATACTGTGCAATTACTACGCAGTGTAATTACTATCATAGTAATTACACCATTTTCAATTACATGGTGGCTTTCCAAGCAGGCCCTACGAGTTAAGGGCAAAAATAAAACTTTTTAATAATAATGGGATAATATTAGACCAATATCTAATGGAGGAAAAATGAGTCAATAGTATAGGAGAAATATTGCTACCTTTTCCAATTAAGAGAAAGGGTAAGAAAAAATACGAGGTTAGAAAACAAAAGCAAGTGAAGGAAAATCATTTTCTTTTATTCTTTGGTTTGAGTAGAAAACAAGAAGAAAAAAAATATAAGGGTAAGGAAAACATAGAGAAAGGGGAAAACTAGTGAAGCCAGTGAAAGAAATCATTTCTGTTATTTCCTTGGTCTGAATAGATAAAATGGAAAATAAAAGGGTTAAAAAAAAATACGGGAGATCGGGAAAAACCTAACGAGGGGAGGAAATCATTTTCTTTTACTTCTTTGGTTTGCATAGAAAACAAGGAAAATAAAACGGTAAAGAAAGAATACGTGACAAGGGGAAAACGAGTGAAGCTAGTGAAGAAAAATCATTTTCTTTTACTTCATTGGTTTGAATATAAAACGAGGAGACAATAAAAGAGTGCACGAAGAATATTCTTTTTTGTCGAGTTTAAATTATATATATAGTTACTGTAATTTAAAAAAAAACATTATTAGGTCTTCCCTGTAGCATATCTACTAATAAAGCTCCTCAAAATATAGGATTTGCAATCTCAAAAATAAATATAAGTAAACAATGACGTGATAATATAAAAATTTCTTAAACTAACTATTTGTATTACTTAAAGTCTTTTTATTTAATTCGAGTTGAGTTGGAAAAAACAAGAAAATAAAAGGGTCATGAAAGAATTGGAGAAAAAGGAAAAAAAGTGCAGCGAGAGAGAAAAAACATTTCTTTGATTTCTTTGTTTTGAGAGTGTTTACCCTAAAAATTGGATAACAATTAAACTTATAATGTGATTTTAAGGATACGTAATTTCACCTAATACCAATTGGTAAATATGAAGATTAGTAATAGAAGTTAACGGTAAAGTAAAGCAAACCAGTGTTGAAACGTAACTCAACCCTCGAGCTAGAGTGCCCTCGAATCGATTGATACCGGAACTGTTAAACATAAAGCAAGCTGATGAACCAGAAAGTATCAGCGAGAAAGAATGTTATATTGCTTTGATATGCGAGAATAATAATGTGTCTTACAAATGATTGGAACTCCCCTTTATATAGTAGAGGGATTCTATTTATGGTACAACTCTAATTACAGAAGAAAATCCTATGACTAGCTAATTAACCGTTCTTGATTTGATCCGTTCCGAGATTTCCGCCATGATCTTCGGCCTTTCCGTTATTACGCTATCTTTGGCCTTGCTTGATGTCTACCTTGTTTGGTCTCGATTCTTACCAGTCTCGATCTCGACAGGTACCTCGAATCCCGAATTCGGTACCTTATCATCATGTCTCGATATGATCTATTACAGGACCGATCTTCTATCCATCCCCTTGGTCTCGGTTAATCAGTTAAATCGGGTAGGCCCGATTTTAACCGTATACAGATAGTTCCTTTATTTTTTGGAATGTAATGACAAGAAATGAATAGAATCTTCGACCTTTACCCTGATTTGTCATGATGTCATCACCGTGACGTAAGCGACAGAAGTGACTGAAACGTCTCGTCGATACAGTTCTCCAGGCATTTAATGTTTGTCAGTTGGTGGTCGACCACTAGTGGTTTCAAATCGTCGCCGTGAAACCCATAAATAGACCTCTTTTCCACTCTTTCAAACTTTACCTTCAACCTCTTTTGTTCTAGCCTTCAAAGTTCTTTGCATTTTTTCAAGTTTTTCATCTATAAATCTACAAGTTCAACCGTTAACCTCTTCTTACAATGCCAAATCTTACTATCTTCATCCATATATAATCTCAAACCCAAATGGCGAAAGCGTCAATAACTGTGCCTCAGAAGGAAACTGCTTCATCCTCTCAACCGGCCAGCAGGAAAGCGCCGGTGGAGCCACGCCTTGAGGAATGTATTCCTGGGGGGGGGGGGGGTGTTATCAGCTCCGATTTCAAGACCGAGGAAAGTTTTTTTCCCGGTCGTTGTGAGACGGTATTGAGATACATATGCTCGATACCTAAGAGCTTCTTTGAAAAGATGACGAAGGACTACAATTGGCAGAATAAAGAGGTCGTGATACCGACCCCCGAGGAAGATATTACTACCCACGTGGAAGGGTACCTAAGTGTTCACACTTACCCTTTCATGTTGGGGCCCCTCGACCCAATCATTATGGACTTCTGCAGAAAGTACCAGGTGACTCTCGGTTAAATCCACCCCTTCTTCTAGAGGATCTAATATTACTCAGATTCTTTGTGAGCAAAGTCGAAGGCTCCCTTTTAACCTCGACCACCCCATCAGGTTATACAACCCCTGGATTTACCGAGGTGTGTTAATAAAGCTCCAACGCTGATCCACCAAAGTTTTCATCTCCATCATAGACGAAGATAAAGATCGAGGCTGGATAGGCCGATTCGTCAGGGTAAAGACCTCGAACCTGATTCCGTCCGAGAAGATGCGAGTCCACGAGAGGTGGAATATGAAACGTAAGTACGATCGTGATATTAGTTTCTGTTTGTTACTTTTTCTTCTCTGCTTTCTCTTATCGATGCTCTTTTTTGATGTAGCCGCTGCCTGGATGCTCGGTGCCATCCCTGAACTTAAGAACTAGGTCAGGGACCTAGTCTCAACCTCAACGTATGCTGAACGCACATGGAGCGATTTATCAAAGGCCGATGGGAAGAAAAAAATCATGGTAAGCCCGTTTTATGTACTTGATGGTTTTGTTAAAACGTTCTTTTCACGTTTATTCAATTTCTTTTCCTGCAGGCCTCGGAAAAGATGTGATCATGAGGCCCCCATCTGGTGAGGAAGAGACTTCCACCCCGGTCCCGAAGCTGGTAAAGGAGACGAAAAGGAAGAGGACCTCGACTTCTGAGGATCCAGAGCCCAAGAAGAGAGGGGCTCATAAGCCTAGGAAGAGCATTATCCTTCTGACCGAAGAGTCAGTTCGGAGCCTGAGGGAGGAAGATGAAGAAGAGGAAGAGGACGAAGATGATTTCGGGCTGGTGGCTGAGTGAAGATGAACACCGAGGCCCCAAAGGCCACTGAGTCGGTGAGGGTTGAAAATATTATGCCTCGATCCAAGGGGATCTTGAAAAAAGACTCGGGCAAAGTCCCCGAGTTGTCGAAGACCGAAGATGAATCTCGCGGAAGTAAGCAAACGGCGGGTACAGCTGAAGGGATCGGTCCCGAGGCCCTTTAAGATGAAGAGAACGCCCCAAGTGGCCCACTTGGGGCAATATAATTTGGAGGTTCCCCGCCACTTCTTTCGTTCTCTAAGGGGACGATTCAGGAGGCTCGAGCCTCGAAGACCCCTTAGAAGGAGCCCATGAAAGGGAGGACCCCTTCCGTGGTTACTTTATTGGGGTCGAAGATGCTACTGGCCTTCGTGACTTGGAGATTTCCAGGAAGGATTTAGGCGAAGCATCAAGTCTCTTCAATGAGGCACAACAAGCTTTGAATCGGGTAAGCCTTAACCCCTCTCGTCAATATCAAACTTGTGTTTATTTCTTCTTTTCCTGTCTAATTTCATTTCTTCATTATGTGTAGGCCTCGGTACTCCATCAGGAGGCTTTTTCAAAATCTTGAGCATAACAGAGCTGGTGCGAGGCCGATCTTCAAGGGCTTACGGAGGAGAGAAATGCCATATAAACTTCTTAGTGGGCAAAAGAATAAAGGATCAAAGACCTCTGAGCTGAGTTAGTCTCGGCTCAGAAAGAACAAACCGACCTGATTGAGCAGGTAATGAAAATCTTAGAAGCTCATGGCATCTATTCGGGAACGATGGCTAACACTTTAATCTCACAGGTTCAGCAGAAGTTCGAGACAATCGAGAAGTTTCGTGAAGAGGTCGATACGATGAAGGCAGAGACTTTGGGATGGAAGCAAAATATGGACCGCCTTTCCTCAGAGAAGGAGGCTGCTCGATTCCAGCTGTCATCAACTGAAAGTTAGCTTGAGGGCATGAAAGGGAAAAGCTTGGCATGGGCCAAGAAAATTGAGGAGCTCGAAGCTTGGTTGGCCATCGAACTCGCAAAGGCTAAATCTGAGGCTGAAAAGGACAAGGCTGATACGGAGGCGATCGTGGCCGTCTACCGATCTGATGCTGAAGCTGCTCAGTCCCAAGCGAAGAAAACTGCCGAGGCTGCCCAAAATCATGCATATTGGATTGCCGAGCTCGCCAAGTGCCAATCTCGGAAGGAAACTCTCGAGGAGATCCACGCTCGAGGCTTCAATCTCATCGAGGAGATAAAAAATTCCAAAGGGCTCGAAGCCGATGCTAAGACATTGGCCTCCTCCGATGATGATGATGATGCCGGAAGTGAGAGCGAACCTAGAGCGGGAGGGGGGGGGGGACCTCGATGGAGAAGAAGCTGTCCCCGAAGATATTTAGGCACTTTAGGATTTTTTTCCTTTCGAATTTTGTATAGAACTTCGACCGGGCCATGTGGCCCTTGTAAATGATTTTGATATATAAGAAATTTTTCTTTCTTTATATCTTGTCTCATGAGACTTTGCCTTGTTTATGCCTTACATAATATCATTTTATTTATGCCTTATGAAATATTATTCGTTGGTTCGGAGTTTGGGTGTTTGACTGAAATCGAACTGGTTTCGAATGGGTGCTTGCTCGAACTCGAACTAGGATAAACCTTAGGTTTTAGTTGAGTGAGGATGACTTCTCGAGCTCAAAAATATAAAAGTGTCCCTTAGGCTTTTGTATTAGGCCGATGTGACCTTTGTAAAAAGAATGACTATTTTCTCTTTTCGGCTTAAAAAAGTTAATCATATAAAAATTTGTTATGCCTTAGCATGAGATAAATCTTTGCCCATTTTACAGGGTCGATGTTATCGAAATCCTTTATTTCGTAATGCCTTAGCATGAAATAAAGAAATTGCTCGAGAGTTCGAACAATTCGATACCCCTTACTGTTTTCAAGGGTTGATGTTATCGAAACCCTTCGTAGTTTTTGCCGAGGGTAGCCTTTTTAACCGGTTTATAAAAATATTCGAAGGCCTATATTATTATGGAATTCTGACGTCTCCGAACCGTCTTAAATCGGCCATAACTTTTTATTTGGGATTTGCCTCTTAGGCTTATTTTCCCGTTTCATTTCGAGCTTGCTCGAAGTATGAGTCCCCGAGTGGGGTGGCTGTAGCCTATATAAATCAAGGATTGCCTTTTTAAGGTCTTACGATTTCGAGGTTTTAATAATTTGATCACGTCCATTTTTTGGACTGCATTCCCTGAGTGTGGGGTTAGTCTTTCGAACTTCAATTCTGATCGGCCCTTCAGCCTGTTTGCACAATAGATCAAGAGTATGAAAGAATAAAATTTTTTGAAGGCACAGAATATTTGGCAAGGAAAAAATACTTCTCTTCATAGATGATTATACATGCGTACAAGTTTGATGTTAGGGCTCGAGTAACCTACATGGGCACAAATCATTTGACCGTTTGGCCCTTACAATATTTACCTGTCGAGACCTTGTTAATACGAAGTATTTTCCTTGCAACAAAGTTCACATTCGAGGGTGATGCCCCCCAATATTTGAGGTTGACTGTAAAAAAGCCTCGGATACTGTTGAATTTCTCTAAGTTAGCATGAACAATGGTTGCCTCATTAAAAACCTCGCAGAAAAAATCCATTTGGGACAAAAACCGGTCTAAGGAAAAATACAGCAACGCGTGCTTTCAAACCTAAGGAATTCGTGTTCATGGATCCATCGATGTCCTTGATCAAACACCTGCGATTGGTTAATTTAAAACATAAATGAAAATGGATAAGGTCATACCTTAGCAATAATATCGTTTGAGGAGTGATATGTTCCAATTCTTTTATAGTTGCTCGCCGTTCATCGTGCCAAGTTTGTAGGACCCTTTTCCAGTGATATCGAGGACCAGATATGGTTCCTCCCAGTTTGGGAAGTGTTTTCCTTCATTCGGATTTCGAGTGTTGAGGGTGACTTTTCTCAGAACTAAGTCCCCGATTTTAAAGTGTCGAAGATTGGCCCTTCGATTGTAATACCTTTCAATCCGCTATTTCTGTGCGGCCATTCAAACGAGGGCGGCTTCCCGTCTTTCATCTAGCAATTCGAGGCTTGTATTCATAGCCTCGTGATTTGATTCCTCTGTTGCATACCGAAACTTGAGGCTAGGTTCCCCGACTTCGACCGAGATCAGAGCTTCGGCACCATAGACTAAAGAGAACGGTGTTGCCCTCGTACATGATTTCGACGTCGTGCGGTACACCCAAAGAACCTCGGGCAGTATCTCTCTCCATTTTCCTTTAGCTTCAGTCAATCTTTTATTCAGATTTTGAATGATGGTCTTGTTTGTCGATTTGGTTTGTCTGTTTCCACTGGGATGATATGGTGTTAATAGAATCCTTTTAATCTTGTGGTCCTCGAGAAATTTGGTCACTTTGCTGCTGATGAATTTCTTCCCATTGTTGCATACAATCTCGGCAGGCATCCCGAATCGACATATAATGTGGTCCCAAATGAAGTCTATGACTTCCTTTTCTTTGACTTTTTCGAAAGCCTGTGCTTCAACCCATTTAGAAAAATAGTCAGTCATGAATAAAATGAATTGAGCTTTACCTGGGACCGATGGAAGAGGGACGACGATGTCCGTTCCCCATTTCATGAACGGCCATAGGGATATGACCGAGTGGAGATGCTCCTCGGGCTGGTGAATCATCGACGCATGTCTTTGACATTTATCGCACCTTCGTACGAACTCTTTGCTGTCATTTTCCATATCGGCCCAATAGTACCCTGCACTGATAACTTTTTGAACCAATGACTCGGCACCGGAATGGTTTCCACAAGTGCTTCATGAATTTCCCGTAGGACGTAGCCGGTGTCTGCTGGTCCCAAGCATATCGCCAATGGTCCATCAAACATTATCCTATACAGTGTTCCATCCCCGGCCAATGTGAACCGTGCTGCTTTGCTGCATAGAGTCCTTGATTCCTTCGGGTCTAATGGAAGCTTCCCGTTCTTTAAGTATTCTATGTAATTTTTCTCCAATCCCAGGTCAGGCTCGTAGAATTTTTTTCGGCATGACCTTCTTCGATTAATGATATCAAAAGCTGTACGATAGTCCCCAAGCTAAGTTCATCATCTTTGATCGATGACCCCAAGTTTGCAAGGGCACCGACCTCACTATTTTGTTCCCGAGGCACGTGTTGTAGGGTCCATTATTTAAACCGATGTAGAGCCATTTGTAGTTTGTCCAAGTACCTCTGCATTTGGTCGTCTCGAACCTCGAAAGTTCTGTTGACTTGGTTTACCACAAGTCGAGAGTCACATTTGGCCTCGATGACCTTTGCTCCCCAACTCTTAGCTGGTTCGAGACCTACAATCATGGCCTCATATTCGGCCTCATTGTTAGTTAATTTCGAAGTTTTGATAGATTGTTTAATTGTATTGCCTGTGGGCGGCTTCAAAATGATGCCCATCCCGGACCCCGTCATGTTCGAAGAACCCTCAGTGAAAAGGGTCCATACCCCCGAAGACGTAGCTGACTTTACTAACAATTCCTTTTCGACCTCGGGTACGAGGGATGGTGTGAAATTGGCCACAAAGTCTGCCAAAATTTGAGACTTAGTGGCCATTCGGGGTTGATACTCGATATCATACCCAGTGATCTCGACGGCCCATTTGGCCAATCGACCCGAGAGTTTGGGCTTATGCAAAATATTGCGAAGGGGATAGGTAGTCACTACATAAATTGGGTGACATTGAAAATATGATTTTAATTTCCTAAAGGCGTTTATTAAAGCAAGCGATAATTTTTCTAAGTGGGGGTATCGGGTCTCAGCCTCACCTAAGGTCCGACTAACATAGTAAACAGGAAATTACGTACCTTTCTCTTCTCAAACTAGGAACCCACTTGCCGTAATTTTTGAGACTGCTAAGTATAAGTAGAGTTTCTTGTCCGCTTTCTGAGTATGAAGCAGCGGTGGGATCGATAGGTAGCGTTTTAGTTCTTCCAAGGCTTGCTGGCATTCCGGGGTCCATGCAAAATTGCTCTTCTTCTTAAGTAGTGAGAAGAACTGTTGACTTCTATCTGAGGACCTCGAAATAAATCGGCCTAGGGCGGCTGTGCGCCCTGTTAACCTTTGTACGACCTTAACATTATCCACGATCGTGATGTCTTCATTGGCCTTAATTTTATCGGGGTTGATCTCGATGGCCTGATTTGATACCATAAAGCCGAGGAACTTCCCCGATCTGACCCCGAACGCGCACTTCTTCGGGTTGAGCTTCATGTTTTAATTTCTTAGTATGTCGAAGGTCTCCCGCAAACATTTCAAATGGTTCTCTACGCGCAAGGACTTAACAAGCAAGTCATCAATATGAACTTCCATAAATTTTCCTATTTGATCTTCGAACATTCGATTTACTAGACGTTGGTAAGTTGCACCAGCATATTTTAAACCGAACAATATTACATTATAACAATAGGTGCCATACTTGATAAATTGTCACGCCCCAAACCTAAAGGGCTGAGAAGGGCACCCGGTGCCTCACCTATCCTTGCGTACCAACTAGTGGCTAAGGGACTCTGAACATATAATGTCATACTTTAGCCATGGGCCACATTGCAAGACAATTTGCAAACGCTGACTAAACATCAATATAAAGCTAGTCCGACAAGGCTATCATAACTACTACAGCTGGCAAACCAACAAAATATACGTACAAGGCCTACAAGCCCAACATACTGCACTAACTGACATGATATGTCTACAAGCCTCTACTGATGGATGTATGATGATCGGAACAGGGCCCCGACCTACCCATAACACACATACACACACACACACACACATATATATATATATATATATACACACACACACACACACAAGATGTACATAAAACTCTAGTCCCGGCAACTTCGAAGGATGTGGAGCTTACCGATCAAGCTGAACTCGAGCAACACCTACTGAGGAGGTCTACCCGTCTGTCTGTCTGAACCTTCATGCATGGAATGCAGCGTCCCCGGCAAAAGGGACGTCAGTACAAAATAATGTACCGAGTATGTAAGGCAACAAACTAACTGAAAGCTGAAATTGATTTGATAATATAATAACTGAAAGTAACTAGGAGTCAAAGATAATCTGAAGATATGCTTACTTGTTGATAGTGATTACACTCTCTCAATATAGTAAGTAAAATAGCTGTCCGGCCTTATAAGGCTCGGCATATATAACTGCTCTGCCGTTGTAGGCTCGCTCATAGGCGCTCGGCCATACTAGGCTCTGTATCTCGGCCAACTGGGCTTGATCATAGGCGCTCGGTCACAGTAGGCTCGGTATATAACTTACTATCTGATTAGAGGTTGCCCAATAGGGGCCTGCCTATCGGTTATAGCTCGATGGTAGTGAAAATACTGTAATACTGTATATATAGACTCTCTGCTCTCTTGAGTGGAAGAAGACAATACTCAATTGAATATAAAGTCTCTATAAGGGAGAATACTGTAACTTATGAGACTAGGATAATGTATATAAATTCGGGAGTATGAACTTCTCCTTATGCCTCGTTATCAAACATATGTAATTACGAGATCATGCCAAAATGAAGGAAGGGCTTAGCCTTAACATACCTTATCTGATTCTCTTGATAATCCCCCCAACACTCATTGATTTCAACAAAACATGTGATGATGGATCGAAGTAGGGAAAAATCCGTATGATATTCTTAAGAAAGATAACATCATACTCCCTTAAAATCGCAAAATACCGTTACTATAACATTACGTAGTTTCGTATGATTTCGTATGAAAATTTCTTGGCAGATCCGTTACATTTGTTGATGAGATTAAGCATCTCAATTTTGTGCTTTAAAGAGGCTTTTATATTAGTGGGTGTGTGCCCCACATTTGGGGATTAGTCTTGCCTAAAGACCCCTTGATGTGCCACCTACTCTTGATAAATCAAGAGTTATGGCCATATAGCCCCATTGCTTCCATGTTACCAACTCATCCATCATATTTTCCAATTGATTTATTAATTTGTTAATCTCTCACTAATCAATAATTAGCCAATTGTCCACATAATCAAGAATTATCTCAAATTACTTAATATACTACTCACTTTTAACACACTTCATACATATTACTATCATGGTCATGTGGTACCTTGTATGATACTAGTTCAAAAATACCAAGTATTATAGCTTGGACCGTATTTTATCCCCAAATTGTCCAACTCCGACGGAACTCTTTTTTTTCCCGATTCGCTTACCCTCTCATCTTCACGAATTTACTTATCACTTTCTTGAAATAGCTTAATGCTCATAATCTCAAAATAATCTCATTCCGGAACTTACGTCGATTAACTTACGACAAAACTTTAACGTATGAAAATGCGGGATGTAACATCTCATTTCCAAGTTTATCTCAATTTACATATGGCGTACATCCACGTACGAAAACATGGCCACTTTTGTCACGCCCCAAACCTAAAGGGCTGCGACGGGCACCCGGTGCCTCATCTATCCTTGCGTACCAACTTGCGACTAAGGGACTCTGAACATATAATGTCATACATTAGACATAGACCAAATTGCAAGAAAATTTGCGAACCCTGACTAAACATCAATATAAAGTTGGGCCGATAAGGCCATCATAACTACTACAGCTGCAAGCCGAGTTGCTCCACGACCCTCGATCGAATAATGTTGGCCGAGCTTCCTGGATCAATTAAAACATGTTAAACCTGAATTTTATTCAATAGAATAGAGATTACCAGTGCACCATTGTGGGGATGTGAGATCCCTTCTGCTTCCTCATCATTGAAAGACAAGGTCCCCTCTGGAACATAGCCTCGAGTTCGCTTTTCCCTGGTGAACGACACCTTGGTGCACTTGAACACGGGTTCTTGTGGAATATCGACCCCACCTACGATCATATGAATCATATGTTGTGGTTCTTCCTGTTCGTTCTTCCTATTTGAATCCCCGTCTCTGAAGTGATTTTTAGCTCGGTCGCTCAAGAATTCTCGACGGTCACCCTTATTGAATAGACGAGCTACCTCTTCCCTTAGCTATCTGCAGTCTTTGGTTCTATGACTATGAGTACCATGATATTTGCATATTTTATTAGGGTTCCTTTGTGCCGGATTGGTCTGCATGGGTCTAGGCCATCTAGTATCCTTGATTCGCCTAATGGCTGATACAGTACCTGAGGCGTCAATGCTGAAGTTGCATTCCGATAGTCGTGGCGCTTCTGTGGGTTCCACATGTTTATCGAAGCCACTCTTACTAATGATCCTTCAGGAGCTCTGTCCTCGATCATTCCTTCGGTTATTTAAAACGGAGTTACGTCTTGGACCGCTATTTCTATGATCTGCGATGTATGGATGATGCCGATCTCTGTCCGATCGAGGTTCCCTGTCGATATCCCTTTGAATTCTACTGACGGGCCTATTTGGATAAACATAATAGGAAGGGGTTCCCAACTGATCGTCCTCGATCCTGATCTTTGATTGGTACCGACTATGCATATCGACCCATGTCATTGCTGGATACTCAATTAAATTCTCTTCAGCTGCCGTTATGCTACCAAACTTCGTTCGTTCAAACCATGAGTAAATGCTTGGACAACCCAATCATCTGTGACCAAGGGTAGCCCAAACATAGTAAACTGGAAATTACGTACCTTGATCTTCTCGAACTAGGACCCCACTTACCGCGATTTCCGAGACTCCTAAGTATAAGTAGAGTTGCTCGTCCGTTTTCTGAGTATGAAGTAGTGGTGGGATATATAGGTAGCGTTTTAGTTCTTCCAAGGATTGTTGGCATTCCGGGGTCCATGAAAAATTGCTCTTCTTCTTAAGTAGTGAGAAGAACCCGTGACTTCTATTTGAGGACCTCGAAATAAATTGTCCTAGGACCGCTATGTGCCGTGTTAACCTTTGTATGACCTTAACATTATCCACGATCGTGATGTATTTACTGGCCTTGATTTTATCGGGGTTGATCTTGATGCCCTGATTTGATACCATGAAGCCGAGGAACTTCCCCGAGCCAACCCCGAACGCGCACTTCTTCGCGTTGAGCTTCATGGTTTACTTTCTTAGTATGTCGAAGGTCTCATGCAAATGTTTCAAATGGTCCTCTATGTGCAGGGACTTAACAAGCATGTCATCAATATTAACTTCCATCAATTTTCCTATTTGATCTTCAAACATTCGATTTACTAGTCGTTGGTAAGTTGCTACAGCATTTTTTAATCCGAACGGAATTACATTATAACAATAGGTGCCATACTTAGGGATAAATGAAGTCTGTTCCTGGTCCTCTGGGTTCATATGTATTTGATTGTACCCAAAGTAGGCGTCGAGAAAATTGAGAATCTCATGGCCGGCCGTGGCATCGATCGTACGATCGATGTTTGGCAAAGGAAAAGAGTCCTTAGGGCATGCTTTGTTTAGGTCCTTATAGTCTACACACATCCTAAGTTTATTGCCCTTTTTAGGGACTACGACCACGTTTGCTAACCACTCGAGATACTTTACTTCCTGAATAGACCTTATCTTGAGAAGTTTAGTTACCTCATCCTTGATGAATTCGTGTTTAACCTCGGACTGGGGCCTTCTGTTTTGCTTTACTGGATGAAACTTTGGGTCCAAGCTCAATCGATGGGTAGTGATCTCCGGTGGGATCCCTGTCATATCAAGGTGAGACCAAACAAAGAAATCCATATAATGAGGTTGTCCTGAGCTCGGGGGTTAATCCCGTGTCCAGGTATACCTTTCGTTCGGGAAAGTACTCGATCAGTATGACCTATTCTAGCTCTTCGACCATTGATTTTGTCGCATCGGAGTCATCGGGAATTATGAAAGATAGGGGGATCCAATGCTCGTCATCCTCGTCCGCCCCTTGTTCCCCCGATTGGGTCGAGGCTGGCACTTGTGGTTGCTATTTGGCCTCATGCTTTCCCTTCGGCTCTGATCCCTTTGTCGATGAAAGTGCCGATACTGGTATTACTTTATCGACCACGAACATCATTTTGGCAGCATGTTGTGCCCCATACACCATTTTTACTCCATTCGGTGTTGAGAATTTCAGAACTTGGTGAAGGGTTGAGGGGACCACCCTCATGTTACGAATCCAGGGTCGTCCGAGCAGGGCGTTGTATCTCATATCGCCCTCGATCACATGAAACTTTGTTTCCTAAATGGTCCCAGCTACGTTGAATGGCAAGATAATTTCACCTTTTTTAGGTTCACTTGCCATGTTGAAGCCACTGAGGACTCGAATTGGCATAATCTGATCCTGCAAGCCGAGTTGCTCCACGACCCTCAATCGAATAATGTTGGTCGGGCTTCCTGGATCAATTAAAACATGTTTAACCTGAATTTTATTCATAAGAATAGAGATTACCAGTGCATCATTGTGGGGTTGTGATATCCCTTCTGCTTCCTCGTCATTGAAATACAAGGTCCCTTATGGAACATAGCCTCGACTTCGCTTTTCCCTAGTGATTGACACCTTGGTGCGCTTGAACACGGGTTCTTGCGGAATATCGATCCCACAAACGATCATATGAATCACGTGTTGTGGTTCTTCCTGTTCTTTCTTCCTATTTTCATTCCCGTATCTGAAGTGATATTTAGCTTGGTCGCTCAAGAATTCTCGAAGGTGACCCTCGTTTAATAGACGTGCTACCTCATCCCTTAGCTGTCTGTAGTCTTCGGTTCTATGACCATGAGTACCATGATATTTGCATATTTGATTAGGGTTCCTTTGCACCGGATCAATCTAAATGGGTCTAGGCCATCTGTATCCTTAATTCACCCAATGGCTGATACAATACCTGATGCATCAATGTTGAAGTTGTATTCTGATAGTTGTGGCGCTTTTGTGGGTTCAACATGTTTATCGAAGCCACTCTTACTCATGATCCCTCGGGAGCTCTGTCCTTGATAATTCCTTCGGTCATTTCAAACGGAGTTACACCATGGATCGTTGTTTCTACGGTCTGCGACGTATGGTTGATGCCGATCTCTGTTCGATCAGGGTTGCCTATCGATATCCCTTTAAATTCTACCAACAGGCTTGTTTGGATAAACGGAACCGGAAGGGGTTTCCAACTGATCATCCTCGACCCTTATCTTCGATTGGTACCGATTATGCACATCGGCCCAGGTCACTGCTGGATACTCAATTAAATTCTACTTCAGCTGCGATGATGCTACCAAACTTCGTTTGTTCAAACCATGAGTAAAGGCTTAGACAGAACAATCATCTGTGATGAGGGGTAGGTCCATTCATTCCATCTGGAACTGAGATACGAATTCCCTTAACATTTCGTTGTCCTTTGTTTCACTTTGAAGAGGTCTGACTTCCTAGTCGCGACCTTTATCGCTCCGGCGTGAGCCTTGATGAAGGAATCTGCAAGCATGTCGAATGAATCGATGGAATTGGGTGGCAAATTGTGGTACCATATCATCGCTCCTTCAATAAAGTTTCTCCAAACTTTTCCAGTAGAACGGACTCAATTTCATCATGTTCTAAGTCATTCCCCTTAATTGAACATGTATAAGAAGTGACATGCCCATTAGGGTCGGTGGTCCCATTATACTTGGGAATTTCTGGCATGCAGAATTTTTACGGGATGGGATTCGGAGCCGCACTTGGGGGGAAAGGCTTCTGCACGAACTTCTTCGAATCCAAACCCTTCAGAATCGGCGGTGCCCCCGGTATTTGGTCAACTCAGGAGTTATATGTTTCTACCTTTTTCTCATTAGCCTAGATCTTCTTTTCACCTGATTTGATTCTCTTAGTGAGCTCCTCAAGCATTTTCATAATGGCGGGGTCAGTCCCCGATTCATTGGCATTCAATCTCTCTGGTACAGGCTCAGCCCTGTGAACAACTTCTTGTGGGGGCTCGGGTTCGACCCCACTTGGTGCACGGTTCTCATTTTGCAGTTGCGCTATAGTAGCTTGTTGAGCCTGTAACATTTCAAATATCAGTTGAAGGTTGGTTCCACCATCTTCTCCGTCCTGCGCACCTCGACCACCTAATCGAGCTTTCCTGCGTATGGTACCTTCGGGATCAATGCCCAAATTTGCATTTAGGGCGACATGTGAATTGACATCAACGAGATTTGCAATTGGTACCCCCTCGAGGTCAACCTGAGGCACTTGATCCCTGAGGCAGCTATATTGTCGTTTTCCCCATGGAAATCAAGGCTGTTGTCACCATGTGTGGGTACTGCTTGTGAGTTTGACATGTTTATCCTGAAATAAAAAATACTTATGAGAACAAGCATAAAGCAGTGTGTGTTATCGGAATTAGTATTAAGCAATTACTATTATCCTTATCCCCACAGTGGGCGCCAAACTGTTTACCCTTAAAATTGGATAACAATTAAACTTATAATATGGTTTTAAGGACACGTGATTTAACCTAATACCAATTGGTAAATATGAAGATTAGTAATAGAAGTTAATGATAAAGTAAAGCAAATCAGTGTTGAAACATAACTCAGCCCTCGAGCTAGAGTGCCCTCGAACCGATTGATACCGGAAATGTTAAAAATAAAGCAAGCTGATGAACCAGAAAGTATAAGCGAGAAAGAATGTTATATTGCTTTGATATGCGAGAATAATAATGTGTCTTACAAATGATTATAATTTCCCTTTATATAGTAGAGGGATTCTACTTATGGTACAACACAAATTACAGAAGAAAATCTCATGATTAACTAATTAATTATTCTTGAGCTAATTAATTTCCCAAGGTTATGGATTATTTCCTCCCAGGATAGAACGAATTACACATTGGTGTAGTGGTACTTCAAACCCCAGTGTTTCAGCGAACACAAAGTTCGGTAGCAAATCACACTTACTTTTGCTTTCTTTGATGTTAAGAATATGCAGAACAAAGGAGAAGAACTCATAAATTAGTATGTAAAATTTGAGAGAATGGACTTGTATTTATAGCCAAAGTTGGGCTGAAATCTGAAGAGGTGCAACTCTTCAGAATGGCTGTTTTTTCAAAACGGCCATAGAATAAATGCATGACATAATTGGCTATTTACTCAACAATAAAGTGGGAAAATTGAAGGGTAGTTATACTGTTACAAAAACAAAAAACTGAATATTGGATAACTGAAATAGATTTAATATTAATATTTTGTTATTAAAATAAATATTTAATAACATTTCTGTTAATATTTACTATTAACAAATAAATTTGGTCCAAAAATTAATTAATCGATCGATCATCTGACCAAATCCAAATCTGAATCTGAATCTGAATCTGAATCCGAAGCCGAGCCGAACGAGCGAGCGACGACGACGGCACGAGGCTTGCCTTCTTCTCAACTCTTTATGAGCTAGAAGAAGAGCAATTGCTTATATACCCACCAAAAACCTTTTCCTCTTCCCATGTGGCACAATCAAGGAGGGAACCTCAAATATTAGTCAAATATTTCACTTTTCCCTCCATTTTCCATTCACCCTATTTTAAGCTATTAATGCTTAAAAACCCCAACAATCCCCCACATGAATGGGGAATGGCTATATCACAGAAGTATGCATGAAAAACTGTGTGATTCGCAAGCAAGGATTAATTGCATCTGGATAAGTAGGTTTCCCTTTGAACTTTTCGTGGTGAACTTATTTTGGATATACTCGATCAATCGGTAGATTTGATATCTTTGAACCGTCGAACTTTAGTGTATACTTATACAACTACAAGTCACACAACCAACCCTTAACCGTCTTTGGTTCTCATTGTTGTGCTCGTTTCAGCCATGAACACCGCCTGGTTTCATAAGTGCATAGAGAACCAGCCTTGCAAAATTATCCTTGAAGCGACTAACACTTCACACTTACATAGGTGATTCCTAAACATGTCATCCCGTAGATACACTATTTGACATACCCCGTATCAAATTTAGAAATCATCAAAAATCCTTAATGCTTTATCCTTGGTACTGAACATTGTCTCATCACGAGAATGGACCAAAAGTTTAGTTGACAATGTTGAACCGTCATTAATGACTTTGTTTGATCTCCTTGAACCTAGATCTTGGGATCTCCAGTCTTCTAGGTAGAGTTACCGCCACTATGACTTGTTCTCGGCCATAGTCCCATTCCCCTTGATGATTTCGCAACTACCTCTCTAGTTAGGCCTTTTGTAAGTGGATCCGACACATTATCACTTGACTTTACATAGTCAATCGTGATAATTCCTCTAGAGAACTGCCTAACGGTTTTATGTCTTCGTCGTATATGACGAGATTTACCGTTACACATAACGCTCCTAGCCCTTCCAATTGCCGCTTGACTATCGCAAAGTATGCATATTGGTGCCAAAAGTTTGGGCCAAAATGGAATATCTTCCAAGAAATTTTGGAGCCATTCAACTTCTTCACGGGCTTTATCCAAGGCTATGAACTCAGCCTCCATTGTAGAGCGGGCAATACATGTTTGTTTGGACGACTTCCAAGATACCGCTCCTCCAAAAATAGTGAATATATATCCACTTGTGGACTTGGAATCAGTTGATCTGGTGTTCCAATTTGCATCACAGTATCCCTCAATGACCGCTGGATATTTACTGTAGTGCAAAGCAAAGTCATGGGTATGTACTAAATACCCCAAAATTCGCTTCATGGCCTTCCAATGAGATTGACCTGGATTGCTCGTATATCGACTCAATTTACTTATAGCGCAAGCTATATCTAGTCGTGTACAATTCATGATGTACATTAAGCAACCCAACACACGAGCATAATCCAATTGTGATATGCTTTGGCCTTTGTTATTTGCTAATGCAAGATTCACGTCACTGGAGTCTTTGCAACTTTAAAGCCCAAGTGCTTGAATTTTTCAAGTACTGTCTTTATATAATAAGATTGTGACAATGCCAGACCTTGAAAAGTCTTATGGATCTTAATTCCAGAATTAAATCAGCAACTCCCAAGTCTTTCATATCAAACTTGCCAGTTAGCATGCGCTTAGTCGCATTTATGTTGGCAATGTCATTACTCATTATCAACATATCATCCACATATAAGCAAACAATGATTATGTGATTTGGAACAATTTTAATGTACACACTTTATCACATTTATTTATTTTAAAATCATTTGACAATATTGTTTGGTCAAATTTCGCATGTCATTGTTTGGGTGCTTGTTTTGGTCCGTAAAGGGACTTAACAAGTCTATACAACTTCTTTTCTTTACCTGGAACCACAAACCCTTCAGGTTGTTCCATGTAGATTTCTTTCTCCAACTCTCCATTTCAGAAGGCCGTCTTAACATCCATTTGATGAATTTCAAGACCATAAAGTGCAGCTAACGTTACCAACGTTCTTATGGACGTAATTCTTGTAACTGGGGAGTATGTATTGAAATAGTCAAGACCTTCTCGTTGTCTATACCCTTTGACCACAAGTCTTGCCTTAAATTTGTCAATAGTGCCATCATCTTTCACTTTCCTCTTAAAGATCCATTTAAAACCCAACAACTTATTTCCAGGAGGAAGATCAACCAATTCACATATATGGTTGTTCAATATGGATTGTATTTCACTATTGACTGCCTCTTTCCAAAATAATGATTTCGAAGAAGACATAACTTCTTTAACTGTTTGAGGGTCATTTTCCAATAAGAAAGTCACAAAATCTGGTCCAAATGAAGTAGACGTTCTTTGATGTTTACTACGTCTTGGATCCTCCTGATTAAGTGTACTTTCTTTTGTTTTTTCCCGAGGTAGTTTAGATCCTTCACCAATCGGCTCACATTCCTTTTTATACGGATATATATTTTTAAATAACTCAGCATTATCAGATTCTATAACTGTATTATTATGAATGTCGAGTGATGTTTTAGACGTCAATACTACACAATATTATAAGTTAATTGTGCAGTACCCAATTTTCGAGTGCTATCTAATAAGAAGAACCTGGTTCTTCTTGGTGTACTACTTACTACTATTTGTGGAATATTAAAGCAGTAAATTAAAGACACATATATTTTACGTGAAAAACACTTGGCTCAAAAGGTGAAAAAACCACGACCTACTCCTCAGTAGGATTTGCTCAAACACTTCACTAACAACTCTGAGCCAAACGGACTTACAAAATAAACACTTTTGTAATCCTAGGACTAACTCTAATCCTCTTTGTATCAACTAGCCTCTAGCTAATTTCTACAGACTTCAAGCTAGCTCTAACTTGAACAATGTGTACCTATTATAATTGCTTCTATGAAAGCTGAAAAGATACAATGTTACAACTCCTACTACAACCAACTAGGCTCACCGATAAACAGATGGAACTGTTTCTTCTAGTTGAACTGTAGCCTTTGCACAATACTTCTGCTTGCAAATATCTGGGAATTTTCTTTCACAACTTGATTCAATTTATTCTCTGTGCGTCTCTGTGTCGTCTTTTTTCAGCAGTAATACTTTGAGTATTTATAGAGTCAGTTGTTGAGCTTGTCTTCCAATTCCAGTTCAACTCTACTTGGGTAAACCAATTCGAACCAAACTCAACTTCCTTCCTGTATTTCTGTCCTAGCTGAATTCAACTTCTGTCATCTTCATCAGTTTGCAATCTTTTCATATTAGGAGACATGCTCTTAGTTCTTTGATACTCAGCAATCACTGATATCTCCTATGCTTGTACGATTCTTATGCCAACTGCTCCGTTTAGGTGTGTATGCTTTGATGGACCTGGTTCAACTTGTCAATATTTGTCAATATTCAAAACCCATTAAGTGACATGGTCCAACAAATTCCCCCTTTTGATGATGACAAACTCTGTGCTTTTATCCTGTATACACTTCAAACACTTTGTATATTTTTAAGCATTAATCATTGAGAAACAGGTTCATTAGGTTATACATATCACTTTTGAAAATTTTGAAACACACAACACATCTTCCCCCTTTTGGCATCATCGAAAAGTTGCAAAATGATACTTACCAGTTTTTAATGCTTACTCATGGCCAATTTAGGCAACTGTAGGTGCAAACATGATTAATCAACACAAGAAACTAATAATGTAAGCTAAATAAGAAATTGAGACATTTTTCAAAACACAAGTTTTCAGTGATTAACAGTGATGATCAACACCAAAACAAAATCAAAACAGCCAAACCATGAGAAAAACAAAATAAAAACTGAAACAAAAACTAGCCACTGTCCCGAACTGGGCACTTGATTGGTTTGAAGGGGGTAGTACTGGACATTCCTAAGGCTGGGAGGGTGCAAATGAGGCTGGGTTCTTGGTTTGTAGAAGGGACAACATTTGGTGTAATACACCTTCATTTTTCTCCTTCTCCTTTTCTAACTCAGCTTGAGAGCATCACGCTCAACTTCCACCTCAATTAAGCGAGACTTCAATAGAAGGATCTCCATATCCTTTAACTCGCTTTCCTACACCAGAGTACGAACCTTGCTGTTGACTGGTTGCTTCCGAGATGAACCAGGTTCATCTGCCGAGGCATTGACAGTATAATCACAAGACAACAGCGTGTCCTTCCCAAAGAAATCCTTAGCAGTAGCCATCTCAACCTTCTTTGTTGGAACTCCAAAATGAGCAAGAACTGCAGTCAGAATAAAGCCATAAGGGATCGCATGGGCTTTGGTGCCATTCACTACTCTGTCCAAGAGATGGATGATAAAAGCTAGCCAATTGATCTGCTTGCCTCTGTACAGACACTCCATGAGGTTTAAATCCATGTAGTTAGCAATGTGTCTTCGTTCTTGTCTGGGCAGCAGAAGTTTGATCACAAATTCAAAGAACAGCTTGTGCTCAGGCTTCATCTCACTCTTGTACACAGCCCTGGGTTCAAGCTCCTTCTCATTGTCGCAGAAGAATCTGGTGATATTGAGAGCTGAGGCCATTCCATCTAAACAAGGCCATCTCTGCCTCGTGTAGTCGTCATAACCCTCAGCTGGAATGTCTAAAATGACTCCCAGTTCTTGAGCATCAAAGGAGACTTCAAATCCCTTGACCAATGAGGTGACCCTACCTCCAATGACTGTGGCATTCCCCATGAACTCCACAACTTCATTTCTGACCAGCCTGCCTTTCATGCGAAGGACCATGTCCTTCCAGCCCTGCGCTGCCATAAAATCCAGTAAATACCTCATTCCAGGCTCCTCTAAATCCTTCAACAACTTTCCCTTCAAGATCGTTCTCTTGCCAAACATGGCAACTCTGTCAGTAGACACATCTCCAACCTCCTTCTCTTCCTCTCCACTCCATTCTGGATCATCATCCCTCTCAACAATATGTACTTTATTCACATTCTCTATCTTAGACTTTGTCCTCGAAGCAGTACACCTAGTTGTGATGGACACGGTAGCTGACTTCTTTGAAGAAGTCTTAGCCTTTTTGGGCTTGGGTGTCTTGATAACCACTGGAGCAGCCTGCTCTTCTTGTTGGCTTCAACAGGTTCACCTACCTTTGCTTTCCCCTTCTCTGCCTTCTTTCTTTTGCTCTCTTGCAGAGCTTTTTCCAACTTCTCCTCCTCTTCTCGTACAGTATTTCTCGTAGCACGTACCCTAGGAGCAGGTACACCAACAGAATCAACAATTTTCCTTTTCTTTGAAGTAACTGAGGCTTTAGACTTTTAGGAATTTGGAGTCCTTCTAGGGTTGTATGAGTCCCCCAGCTTCTTCAGTCTTTCAGCCAAAGTTTCTTCCCCAAAAGAAACATATTCATCTATTTCCTTCATTAACTTCTCCAACCCAGCAGCAACTTCCTCAACTTCAGTAGTTCCCCCTAAAACCATGACATCTTCTTCAAGATTTTCAAGAATGGGGCCACAAATTGCAATCATGGTACCATCCTCCCTGGATCCCCTCAAATCTACTTCTCCCTCGTTCTCAAGATTTTTCTCATTCCCAAATTTTCTTTGCCTTCTTAGCATCTCCACATTCACCACAGACCCCACCAACACAAATCGATTTTCAGCAGAATTTAAATCAGGGGTAACTTCAGTATTACCTTTCTCAGCACTGGATGAACCAGGTGCTTCGTCTTCATTGGTTGATTTGAATGAATCATTGGATAATTTTGGTTTAGAGCCTTCCTCAGCACATAAAATTCTTCCAAGAATTTTTCTCTTGAACTAGAAGCCACAGATTTACGTGTAAGAACCTTAACACGACGGGTTTTGGGAGCTGGAGGTAGGGTTTGGTGTGGGTTCAGGGATTGTAGAGTGTTCTGGGGTTGATGATTTTTCAGGAGACTCAGAACTATAGACTGAGGGAGAGTTTGAGTTGGATTCATAGTTTCCCCTATCATAATCTCTGTTTGGTGATGAGTCAGAAGAAGCTGGTGGAGGAGACGACATGATTTTGATTTTTTTAGAGAGAGAAGAAAATAAAAGACAGTAGGGATTTTGAGTTGAGTAAGTTGAACAAGGTTCGACTGTATTTTTATGCATAATGGGTAATGATGGCCTATTTATAACTTGTGGCTGGGGAGATTACAACGGAAGTGTATTAACCCAAGTAGGATCCTAATCGATTAAGAACTGTCAGCGATTGGACATTGATTAGACAGTTACTTTCCCCTTAACACTAGGCTAATTAATTGAGACGGGATTTCTTGAAACTGGTTCATTATTTGGGTAAGTACGAGAATTGAATTTAAACCATAAATGGATAAAGTCTTGCTCATGTATGACTGTACTTGAATTAATACATATATGGAGATGAGGACGTACCTTATCAGTCACGTAAACCAGCATGGATGAACCAGGTTCATCCTGTTAAAAATCTTTATTTTGCCTCAATTCACAAAGATAGAGAAACATCATTAGTGACTAGGGAATCACATTAATACATGGAAAAAGAGTATGGAAATAAATACATATTACTGAGCAATGATTAATCTGATTAAGTACCTAATTAAAAATTTCTAGCCAAAAAAACTTCCCTATTTTTCAATTCTGTTTTTCAACTAGGTGATCTTAATCATCCCTAATTCAAGCCTGTTTCTCTCATAATTCTCCCTACTCAATGCTTTGGTAAATATATCAGCAATTTGATGATCATTAGCACAAAATTCGATTGAGATCATTGCCTTTTCATAGTTATCCCTCTGGAAATGGTGCCTAACATCTATGTGCTTAGTTCTCTTGTGATGAACCAGGTTCTTAGTCATACTAATCGCACTAGTGTTATCATAGTAAATAAGAATTCATCCCACATCTATACCAAAGTCCAGGATTTGTTGCTTGATCCATAGCAACTAGGCACAACAAGAGGCTGCAGCCACATATTTAGCCTCAGCAGTAGACAAGGCTACTGAATTTTGTTTCTTGGTGGCCTAAGAAACAAGGTAGGAGCCCAAAAAGTGAGCCATGCCTGAAGTACTTTTCCGGTCAACCAGGAAACCTGCATAATTAGCATCAGCATATCCTACAAGTTCAAAATTACTACCTTTAGGATACCAAAAGCACAGATCAGTGGTGCCCTTCAGATATCTTAAAATTCTTTTTACTGCAGTGAGGTGGGACTCATTTGGATTGGCTTGAAACCTAGTACATAGTCCCACACTGAACACAATATCAGGTCTACTTGCAGTAAGATAGAGTAGAGACCCTATCATCCCTCTGTATGTCTTCTAATTAACGAATGAACTAGGTTCATCCACATCCAATTTTGTAGCTTTGGCTATTGGTGTATCTATCTCCTTTGAATCCTCCAGTTTGAATTTCTTGAGGAGTTCTTTCACATACTTCTGTTGATGTATCATTGTGCCATGTGGAGTTTGTTTGATTTGCAAATCTAAGAAGAAGGTTAGCTCACCCATCATACTCATTTCAAACTCACTCCCCATTAATGTAGCAAATTCCTTGCTAAGCTTTTCAGTAGTTGCCCCAAATATGATATCATCAACATATATTTGCACAATCAGAAAATATTTTCCCTTTTCCTTTAGGAACAAAGTACTCTCTATCTTGCCTCGTTTGTACCCATGTTCCAGCAAGAATTTTGACAATCTCTCGTACCAAGCTCTAGGCGCTTGCTTGAGACCATAGAGAACCTTGTCAAGTTTATATACATGATCAGGTGACCCTTTGCTTTCAAAACCAGGAGGCTGTTTTACAAATACATCTTCCTTCAAATAGCCATTAAGAAAGGCACTCTTTACATCCATCCGATGAAGAGTGAATTCCATGTGTGCAGCAAATGCTATAAGAAGTCTGATTGCCTCCAATCTTGCCACAGAAGCAAAGGTCTCATCATAGTCAATTCCCTCTTCTTGGCTGTATCCTTGAACAACCAGTCTAGCCTTATTTCTTATAACAATTCCATCCTTATCGAGCTTGTTCCTGAAGACCCACTTGGTGCCAATTACTGATCTGTCTAGTGGCCTGGGTACCAAGTGCCATACTTTACTCCTCTCAAATTGATTCAACTGTTCTTGCATGGCTGTTACTGAATCAGCATCTTGCAAGGTTTCAGCAATGTTCTTTGGTTCAATCAAGGATAGAAATGCATCAAACGCACACATATTTTTCAAGGAGGATTTAGTTTTGATTCAAGATAAAAAGTATGTTATGATGTTCTCAAGAGGGTGAGAACTCTGATATATGTGTGGTTTGAGTACCAGTTGTTCACTTCTGGATTGTTCCATGTTGTCTTGTAGTTGTGGAACAGGATTAGGGCCAGTATTTTCATGTAGAATTCCCCCTGTCGAGTTGTGTGGGGTTGTTGAACCTGGTCCATCACTTGTTCCATCTGCCATAGGTGCTTTAATGTGGTCATTGCTCCTCACCAGTCCAAGCTCCTCATCTTCTGGTTCCTGTCTCTCAGATAAAGTGTTAGTTTCATCAAAGACAACATGTACACTTTCTTCTACACACATAGTTCTTTTATTGTATATTTTATAAGCTTTGCTATGTGTTGAATATCCCAAGAACACTCCCTCATCACTTCTGGGATCAAATTTTCCTAGAGAATCTTTGCCATTATTATGCACATAACACTTGCATCCAAAAGCCCTAAGATGGGATATGTTGGGATTTCTCCCTTTAAGTAATTCATAAGGAGTTTTCTCTACCAGAGGTCTGGTCATGTATCTATTGNCAGTTGATGTCCCAATTGATTTTGAATTTTCTTAACAAATGAGGTGAACATATCAAATGCTTCATCCTTAGATGATAGGAATAAGGTCTAAGTGAACCTTGAAAATCATCAACTAGAACCATCACATATCTCTTACCACCTCTACTTAAAGTTCTCAAAGGACCGCATAGATCCATATGAACCAGTTCTAATGTCCTGGTGGTACTGAACATTTTCTTACTTTTGAAAGAGGACCTTACCTACTTCCCCTTGTTACATGCCTCACAAACTTTATCTTCCTTGAACTTAATGTGAGGAAGTCCTACCACAAAGTCCTTAGAGACTAGTTTGTTAAGCTGAGTTGGACTTGCATGACCAAGTCGTTTGTGCCATAGGGGGGATTACTGTCCAACACACTTAGATAAGTGAGTTCATTTTCAGACAATGTGGACAAATCTATGACATAGATGTTATTCATTCTTTTTCCCTGCAAAACAATCTTGTCAGTAAGCAGGTTAATCACAAAACATTTTGTGGAAGTAAAAGCAACCAGGTTACCTCTGTCACACAGTTGTGATACACTGATCAGACTATATTTCAAGCCATCTATTAGATACACATGTTCAATAGATCGTGTATCATCCTTACCTACCTTACCAACCCCAATGATTTCACCTTTCTTTCCGTTTCCAAAGGAGACATTTCCTCATTTGAGACTTTCAAGTGAAAGGAACTGTTCCATGTTCCCAGTCATATGCTTTGAGCAGCCACTATCCAAGTACCAAATCTGGCTGCCTCCTCTCACTTGAACCTACAAGAGGAAATTAGGGGTTAGGTTTAAGAACCCAAACTAGTTTGGGTCCTTTTCTATGAGAGAATGGATGAATCAGATTTCTTCTGGCCCAGTTTGGTAGCTAGTTTTTCTTTTTAATGAATCTCTCATTTTTCTGATTGGCCTTCTCTTTTACAGCACACTCATATTTATAGTGGCCAGTCTTCCCACAATGGGTGCAGATTTTATTTTTAGGGAGAGTGAGATACTTGCTTTGGGGATCCCACTTTGACAATTGACTTCCAAAGACAATCCCTCTCCTGTTGCTACTATGATTCTCTTGAAGCCATATCAGGGCGTCGGGGGATTTATTCCATTTACAGGTTCGATCTAATTCATGTTTTACTTTGTCAAGATCTTCTTTAAGAGATCTTATCTGCTCATCGTTGGCATACATTTTATCTTTCAGTTTACCTAAGTCTTATTCTAACATAGCATGAGATTGATCAACTACCTTTTTAGTGGATCCTAGTCTTAATTTTAAGTTTTCAGATTTCAGCTCTAGAATCTCAGTTTCGAGTGGATGAACCTGGTTCATCAAGACAGTGTTTTTCTTTTCAGATTCACTGACCCTTATTTCCAGGTCCATGCATTTTGCTTTTAGCATTGCACACTCTTTAGATAGTTGATCCTTCTCTTTGGTTGTTTCCTCAGAATCATCTATGAAGTCAAGTAGCAACTCAGAGAGTTTCTCCTTAGATAAAAACTTTATTTTAGTTTTAAGTTGTGAGATACTTACCTCTGGTTCTTCATAAGTCTCCTCATCAGATTCTCCAATTGCCATGAGAGCCTGATCTTCAGTCTCCCCATCTTCTGATTCTTCATCTGAACTTTCCCCCCAAGCAACAACCATAGTCTTTGTTATGTTTGTCTTGGGTTGAACCTGTTCCTTCCTCCTGTTCCTTCTCTCATATCTTTCCTTCCTCCATTCTACTTCCCACTGAGGGCAGTTTTTGATGAGATGATCAGTCTTTCCACACTTGTAGCATACCTCATTAGCTGACCTTTCTGGTGCCTTTGCCTTGTTAAAGTTTCCTCCCCTAGAGATGCCCTTCTTCCTCATGAGAAAGTTTCTGAATTCTTTGGTTATCATGGCCATCTCATCCTCCTCCAGATCAGCTCCCTCAGTGATCCTCAGTGCTAGACTTCTCTCCTTCTTTGGGGAATCCATATTCATGGTTTGACTTTTGAGTTCATAAGCAGTAAGGTTTCCAATCAACTCATCTAGTCTAAGGGTTGCCATATTTTTGGATTCCTGGATAGCAGTGATCTTGCTTTCCCAGGAGATAGGCAGAACCCTTGTCAAGATCTTCTCTACCTTGTCTTCTTCAAGTATGATTCTTCCAAGAGACTTGAGTTCATTTGTCAAGGTTGTGAACCCTGTGTACATTTCCTGAATTGTCTGTCCTTCTTTCATAGTTAAGTTTTCATACTGAGAGTATAGTAGTGTACCTCTAGACCTCTTCACTTGAGCTGTTCCTTCATGGGCTACTTGTAGAGTATCCCAGATTTCCTTGGCAGTGGTGCAACTTTGGATTCTACTGTATTCATCTGGTCCTAATCCACACACTAGCCACTTCTTTGCTTTGGTATTCTTCTCCCATTTCTTCAGATCTTCAGCTATGCAGTAGCCCTAGTCTTAGGTACATCTACACCTTCAACAGTTTTCTTCATTGTTGCAAGTGGTCCATCAGTGACTATGTCCCAGAGTTCATAGTCCTCTCCAATAAGGTGGTCCTTCATTCTATTCTTCCACCAAGAATAGTACTGGCCATTGAAGAGTGGTGGCCTTGCAGTTGATTGACCTTCCCAATTCCCAGGTGGTGCACTCATCTTGATCTTTTCCAAGGTGTTAGCCTTTTCAAGGATAACCTACTTTGATTCCAATTGATGTTTTACATGTCAATACTACACAATATTATAAGTTAATTGTGCAATACCTAATTTTCAAGTGTTGTCTAATAAGAAGAACCTGGTTCTTCTTGGTGTACTACTTACTACTATTTGCGGAATATTAAAGCAGTAAAGTAAAGACACAGATGTTTTACGTGGAAAACACCTGGCTCAAAAGGTGAAGAAACCACCGGCCTACTCCTCAGTAGGATTTGCTCAAACACTTCACTAACAACTCTGAGCCAAACGAACTTATAAAATAAACTCTTTTGTAATCCTAGGACTAACTCTAATCCTCTTTGTATCAACTAGCCTCTAGATAATTTCTACAGACTTCAAGCTAACTCTAACTTGAACAATGTGTACCTATTACAATTGCTTCTATGAAAGCTGAAAAGATACGATGTTAAAACTCCTACTACAACCAACTAGACTCACTGATAAACAGATGGAACTGTTTCTTCTAGTTGAACTGTAGCCTTTGTACAATATTTCTGCTTGCAAATATCTGGGAATTTTTCTTTCAGAACTTGATTCAATTTATTATCTGTGCGTCTCTGTGTCGTCTTTTTTCAGCAGTAATACTTTGAGTACTTATAGAGTCAGTTGTTGAGCTTGTCTTCCAATTCCAGTTCAACTCTACTTGGGTAAACCAATTCGAACCAAACTCAACTTCCTTCCTTTATTTCTGTCCTAGCTGAATTCAACTTCTGTCATCTTCATCAGTTTGCAATTTTTTTGTATTAGGATACATCCTCTTAGTTCTTTGATACTCAGCAATCACTGATATCTCCTATGCTTGTACGATTCTTATGCCAACTGCTCCGTTCAGGCGTGTATGCTTTGATGGACCTGCTCTTAGTTCTTTGATACTCAACAATCACTGATAGGGTCCGTTGTTTGATGAATAATTCCATATTCTAAACATGTTTCTTCAAAAGGATAATCATACTCACCACCCCTGTCACTTCTTATCATTTTGATTTTCTTGTTAAGTTGCATTTCAACTTCACTTTTTGTATTGCTTGAATGCGTCTATTGCTTCATATCTACTATTAAGTAAGTACACATAGAAATATCGAGTACTATCATCAATAAAAGTTATGAAATACTTCTTTCCACCGCGAGAT